>FXXK01001495.1:0-28104 GCA_900184695.1 Betula pendula | reverse complement strand
AAGGCATGACACTCGAGAGAGAGCCTTTCCACCCTACCCAGAACAGGAACTCTTTACAAGGTTGAAGGGTGCCATGCTAAGGTAATGGAAAACACAACCCCCTAGTGGGGGTTGATTTGGGAGGGCGGGCACTGACATAAGAACATAACAAAAAACTCCAGTATAAAAGTCTCTCACACAAGATGAAACAACAGAATTTTATGGAGACCAAGCCAAAAACAACAACAAACAGAAATAAAAAAACACATAAATACAAAGTAAAACCTAACAACCAGCAAGCCACAGGCAGAGCAATACGGTGGAGGAGACGGCAGGTTGTTCGAGGTGTGCAAAAACTTTGTTTGCGTGGGGGTGGAGAGCGAGGTTGGTGGAAGTGATGGCGTGGCGCGTTTGCAAGGGGAGATGGTAGTAGCCTAGATCTGAGCTTGGAAAAACCATATTACTTTCTTGGTGCGCGTGGGGCTCACTCTTGATGGGGAACAGACGATGGAGGAGTGGCGGACTGGTCTGGAGGAGAGGGCGGAGCGGTGGCTGAACACCGGAGGATGCCTTGTTGGTTGGAAAAGAAAAGACAAAAAAAGAGCAAAAATACAAGAAAAGAGGAGCAGATCCACCAGGCAAAGAGGAGAGAGGAAGAGGGGGAAGAAAGTACCTGCCTCCTCCCTAAAAACCTGCACAAAGTGGAGGGAGACCTCACAGGAGGTGTTTCTCAAACATTCTAAGAGCACTTGCATCGGATGATGCATTTTCTCCATTAGGCTAGAATAGATAAACCAGATGATAAAAAAGCTTCCATCAGATTATGCAAGCAACTCTAAAAAGAGTTGAGCAACGTTGTGTACAGTGTCACGCCTCATGTGCGTGACCATGTACACCCAGGCATGTTTTTTATGTTTCTCTCTTCCTTTTCTCTTTCTTTTCTTCTCTGTCCTGTTCTTTTCCGCACACGCCCAATCCCTGCTCAACCTCGCAATCGATCCGGGGGGGAACAGATCAACTTCGACCTCCCACTCCCATCCCAGCCTGACCGTCGTGTCCGTACCCGAAAACCCAAGTTTCGAAGTGAAAAAGCACTCACAAAGGCCGTGGGCCAAGACGCGGCGGAGATACCGAGACCCAACACGGCGCGGTTCGCGGTGTGGCTGGGACCTATCGAGCAGGGCTATCGAACGCCAAGGCCTACGACGAGCCGCGTTTCAAGCTCCCGCCGGGCTCAAAAGCATCCTCAACTTCCCACTCGAAGCGGGGACGTCGGAAACGGGCCCCGCTCGCGTCCGCGAGAGAAAACGGCGTCCGTGAGGAGGACCGAAGCAGCGAAAGGAGATGGTGGTGGTGAAGAAGGAGAAGGGGCCACCAGGGACACGGCTAGTTCTACGAGGGAAATCCCGTTGACGCCGTCGCGTTGGACGTCGTGTGGGACTGGGACTCGGCGTGGGCCCTGTGACTGCCGTCGGGTTAAAGGCGTTTTGTGTGAATAAAAAATTTAGAAAGATTATTTTAACTAAAAAGGGAGGAAATTTAATAAGCCGTTGAGTTGAGGATTGGTAAAGGTTAGCTAAGTTTAACAAAAAGGTTTTTGATTATCTATATCATATAAAAATGCATAGCAATGGGAGTGCTCTAAGAGTTCTCTTTTAGGTTCAGTATGTTCTTGCGCTATTAGATGGTTTTGAAGATTTATCTAATTATTTTTTAATCTTTAAAGGCTTCGACAACCTCTTTCTTTCTAAATTATCTAATTATTCCCCTCTTTGATTTTGATTTTGATTCTGATTACTCAATTTTTAATTTTCTAAACATTCTGATTAGTCAATTTTTATTTTTCTAAACATTCTGATTAGTCAAATTGTTTTGTCGAAGTGAAGACATGGGTGTGTCTCTTTATATGGATAAAAGGGATGGCACACCAATTTTCATGTAGTGGGATACTTTCTCATTGTCACTGTAGCTCTCAATCATTTGAACTTTACAGTAAGAATGAAAAACAGCTCTTATTATTTTTAGGAAAAAAGTACGCGTATTTCCTTCAAATTATTATTTTATTGTCAATTGTACTTTCAAAATTATCAAATTATGTTAATATCCCTCCTAAACTAAAAAAAAATGTCATATATCTCAAATGACAAAAATATCATTCATAAAATAAAATAAAAATGTCTTTTTTTTGTTAAAATAAACTAATTTTTAATTTCTTTAAAAAAAAAAATTGAGAGGTGGCTTGAACCACGCCCTGGCCATTTGGGGGCAGCGACCACCCTAAGTTCAGCCATCCCCAAATTTGGGTGGTTCGGCAACCCCTTTGGCCAAATTTGGTTTTGTTTAAGATTTTTGTTGAATTTATAAAGATATTTTGTCTTTTTTTTAAAAAAATTATGGTTTATTTTGTTGGTCTTAGAGCATTAGCATTTTTTCGAGAAATATTAACAATAGTGTGATAGTTTGAGGAAGGTCTTCTACTTCCCTAATTTTACAATAAATTTTTACATCCTCTATTCATCCATGCCTCCTCCGAAAATATTATATTAAGAAAGTTTATAGATTTCAAACTTTTGTGCCGTGACAAAATGACCGATTGTCTTTAAAAAAATTTATGCCTGCATTCCAAATCCTCCCCTTACGGCCTGTCCATCTGGTTTGTGACAAGAACCCCCTCCCCTTTAGTTTCCTCTCATCTTACTTTAAAATAAATAAAAATTTAAAAAAAAAATGGAAGAGAAGAAAAGTAAAATGATCGCACAAGTGAGTTGAGTATTTTGGTTGGAAGAAAAAAATGAAAAAGAAAAAGATTAGTATTATTGGTGGTTTAGAAGAGAAATGCTATTTTTTACGATCATTTATTATACTAATTTTATAAGGCAACATGATATATTTTAAGTGATTTTATATTATTCATTTACAATAATAAAATATTAATTACTTAAAATACGAATATGAAATAAATGAAAGAAAAAAAATAGCATTGTTTGGTTCATAATATTAAAAGCCAATGAATTTTTCAGTAGTGGTTGAAGGATGAATTTGATATGACTTTTTCAAACCCTGGACCCTGGTGAAGCGGTGATATCATGGTATGATTAATGTTATTTTTATTGAAAAGAGGGAGAAAAACGAGGATGAGGGAAAGGAAAAAATAAAAATAAAAAATTGATTCAAAACATTTGTCCCGTCCCGTCCGCACCAAGTTTTGAATCTGTGGGAGATGCAGTAAACCCAGGTTTGTGAGTAAAACTCGTCTGTTTTCTTGAACTTGGTGCGGACGGGACGATAGCATTTTTATTTGGCCACACAACATGTTTTGAAATCGAAAAAAAAAAAAAAGAGACTGCTGCGATTGATAGCAACAATTTTGGAATATATTTTGACGGAAAATGAATTAAAACGGGTTTACTGCTGAAGTTGTAAACGAAATTAATAGTGATATTAAGGTTACATCCATTTTGGTTGAACAAAACGTTGTTAATATACATCTGATTTGCTCCGAGCCAAAAAAAAATCATTGACAATATCTCTTTAGAGTTGGTTTAGATTTGTGATTTCAAAACCTACGATTCAAAATAGTGATTTTAAATGTGCGATTTGAAAAATATAATTTCTAAAAAATACAGTTAAGTGTTTGGTAAAATGGCAGCTTGGCCTTTAAAATCACAGTTTAAACTAAAATCGTGCGTTTTAAAAAACGCACCCCTTATTGGGATTTTGAAAACACAGATTTTTCAATATTTTTAAATTGCAATTTTTTTAAAAACACTCTCCCAAACAATACATTTTCTACGATTTAATTTAAAATCGAACTTTTATTCTATAAAATTGTAGTGCCAAACACACTCTTAATCTAATATAAACAGAAATAAACTTCATCATTAACCAAATAACCATTTATTAAACAATGTAGATTCACTTATATGAAAGTTTGTATACATAATATTAACAAGTTCTTTTTCTTGTTTAACACTTAACCATTGTGTGTTTAAATTTTTACTTGTGTCAATCACTTCTTTAGTCACAAGTGCAGTACTACGCATGCATAATTGCTAATTGCTGTTAATAATTGAAGTAGAACTCAAGTGAAATAAGCCACGTTTAGGGAAAAGGGCTGAGAGGGTACAAAAGGGATTGAGAGGAAGTTTTAAAAATATTAATTAAATTATTAAATTCATTTTTTTTTTGTTAACTTAAGTTTTAAGATAATTGGTAAATTAAAATACTATCAAAGCATAAATTTTAAGTTCGAACCTTAACTATAAAGTTCACTTTCCATTTTTATTTAAATATTTCATGTGAGTCCGAGCTATGAGTCCACAATTTAGCTTCGAATTCCAGTTAAATATTCAATGTTAAAATTTTGGAATAGTTAATAATTTAACAGAAATTAATCACACTTAAAAGAGATCTAAAACTTTTTCAACTTCTGAGGACTGAGAGGTTGGAGAGAAATATGTAAACTGCCTGTTCATTAAGGAGGTATTACTCAACCCGTTATTACACAAGTACTTTAGAAGAAAAGAGAAAGGAAAACAGGAAAAAAAAAAAACAAAACAAAACAAATTCCCACCCAAAGGAAATTCTGTTAGTAATCAACATAGAGGAAATAGTTGAGGACGTATAAAGGGTAGTAAAGACAGATAGTAAGCCTCTATAAACAGTCCATTGGGTGCCATTTCTGTGATGATCTTCTTCAGCATTCTAAGTGGAGCCATTAGGACCCCCCATTGCACCACCGGCCTTGACACTCGGTAAAATGCTCGCCGCTTGTTTCCTAACCGTATAGTGCTGCACTTCCGCCGTCTAAGCCGCCGACGTGGCCGGCACCACTCTGCTGACGCTGTCAATTTTGGTGACATGGAAATGGTTAGAGAGACCCTCCTGATCATCAACATTTGCAAGCGATGGATAGAGTGTTGTGGTGATCTCAGCTATATGTGTTTTGCCCATGCCTATTTCTTTATATAGTGTGTTTTTAAAGATTGAATCATTGATGTTAATCATGATGGTTATAATGGCTGCAATTATGGTTAATCATGTTGGTTATGGCCTGTTGTTAGTGTGCAAATAAAGTATTGGCAACTGGGGTGATTTTTAATCTACTTTTCGTGTCTGGGCTTGTGGGTGTCATGATTAAAAGATATGGGATCCTGCTCATATAAAAATATGATCATGGAACCTTTTTTGGGAGAGGTCTATTGGTCATTATGGCATACTATTATTGCATGTGGCACGTTTGAATGGGGAATCAAGTTTAACTTTATTAACATCACTTTAGCTCAAATAGTAGAGATTTGATCAATTTTGTCCATGATTTGTTAGCAATTTAGGCAGTAAATATAAAAGAATTATTTATATAGATTTCATAAGTTCAAACAAATTTTGAACTGTGTACTCACATGTTTGGGTAAATGACCTTATAAAAACTTTTTTACATTTATTGTCAATTCGAATAACAAATTGCTCAGAGCATCTCTAGCAGTGATATGTATTTTAGTTACCCAAAATATGTATTTTTTAAGTTTAGCTACTAACTTTTTAATATAGACTAGCAGACCATCTATTATATCATTTATTTTTTTTAAATAATATATTTCAATCATTTTATTATTATTATTTTTTCTCTTTCATTTTTCGATGAGGGAGAGGGAGAGAGAAAAGAGAGAAAAAAAAAGAATAAAAAAATTCTAGCAGGTACTATATTAAACTTTTATTTATGAAAGTACTAACTGTAACAAATTTTAGCAAAATTTTTATTTTAAAAAATATACTTAAGCTCTAAAAAAATTCTTACTAGCTAAATATAGCTACCATGAAACTTTTAAAACATATGTTAGTGATGCTCTCAGAATTAGAATCTTTTAGTTGAAGGACAAATGGGTTGGAAGAGACATAAATAAAGAGAACTTGAAAGAGACATAAATAAAATTAAAGTAACTTGATTTTAACTTTCTTTGATTTCTGTTGTTGGATGCCATTTGAAAGGTCCACAATGACTTTTGTAGTTATTTGAGTTGTGCCCTTTTCTGTTCTTTTTTCTTTCTTTTTTTTTTTTTTTTTTTTTTTGGGAGTTGTGCCTTTTTGTTCCTTGCTGGAATTAGTGCAAAAATCAGTATCAAACAAGTTGAAAACTACTTGTCAATAATTTTTTTTAAAAAAAAAAGAAAAGAAAAAAGAAAAAAGAGATCCCTTTTAAAGTATTCAAATAATAATTTCTGAATAGGTTTACTACATTAGCTTAAAGAAAAAAAAACATAACCTTTGATAAGGATAAAAGAGAAGGTTGAAGACGCAGGTTTTAGGCTCGTGGCCTTGTGGGATTTTTGAGAGCGTTACACATAGTCTACTTGAACCATCTCAGATTCGTGCTCCACAAAAACTGGAACAGTTTTTTAATTCCATTTTGAATGTTCTTTCTTTCCATGCCTGGATAAAAAGCTTGAGATGTCTCAGATAAGAGAGAGTCGCGGTATATTGAAGTCGTGTAGATCCGGACGTGCAGTGTCAGAAGATCCTCACAAATGTGAAGTTTTTTTATTTAAAAATTTTTTAAAAATAGAAGACTACACATCCAAAAATTCGGACATGTAACAATGCTCATTATAGTCAGGGGCTTGGTGTCAAATTCATAAACGGCGTCAAAAACAAAACCGCTGCAAACGTTTGCTTCAACATGTTTGAGTTTAAAAGGACAGCGCTCGACTTAAAAATTGATTTCCGTTAAATTTGGGCCCTTTCTGTTTTTTTACAGCAAATGTGCCAAATCCATTGTAGAGTTTTTCTTTCTTTCTTTCTTTTTTAATCTAATTTTTTTGGAGTTAATGTTGCAGTAGTTATATGTGTTAGAGTTGCTCCGGGGTAATTCTTATTATCATCCTTTTTCCAGGAATTGACCAGGAGGAAAGGATGGTACCAAGCATCTCTCACTACTACGGGGTAATTCTTATCTTCAATGATTGTAGAACTTTTACTCTAATTCTAAATTGTTGTATATTTTCTATTTAAATAATGATCAATTAATAAAGAATAAGCAAAAAATTATCTTAAACCTAGTGTTTGACAAAAAATCTAGGTTTACTTTAGCCGGGTTTTTCAAAATTAATATATATATATATGTGTGTGTGTGTAAATCTGGTAAACACCGATGTTTATGATCCGTGAGATAGTTAACTTACAATTATTGACAAATGTTCGATTATCACTTACAATTATGATCCAGTGAAAACAGCTCCATAACTCATATTTTTGGAGGAAAAAGAATAATAAAAAAGAACAACCAAGCCCTAAATATAAAATATAACTCACTATCGACTACCAAAGACGAGATGGAAACAGGAAGGGAAAGTGCCCAAAAGTGAAAAACAGTCCATAATGAAGATTTTGTAGCAAAGGAATCACCAACTGTCCGATCAATCTACAATCAAACTGAAAATTTCGTTTTTGACGCAAGTTGTAACAAATAAATATTAGCAAAGTTATCAATTTTTAAGCCAAACATCAAATGTATCAATACTAAAATTAAAGCAAGTATGAAACAAAATTTATACAGAAATTATGGTAGCAAAATGCAAACTTCTGAAAAACTATTGAGGGTGGTGTTAAACCACCTACATGGCCATTGAAAGTGGTTTGAGAATCCCAAATGACAGATGTGTCGATTAGGGCTGATAATCTTTTATAGAACTTGCAAACCCAACACGAAAATATATGGTTAAAATTTAGGTTAAATAAGTTCAAATTATAAACGGGTCAACCTGCTTGATTCGCGGGTGACTCGTTTGACAATAAAATGTAAAAAGTTAGCTAATTAGGTTCAGGTCGAGTCAACTCAACTTGACTCACCAAACAGATCAAACGTGTCGAGTTTGGGTCTGATCAACCCGACTTGACTCATTAAACATGTCAAACGTGTTGAGATGATACGAGACGACTTATTAATTAAACAGGTTAACACATTGTGTTACTTGTTAAATTAGAGTGTTGGGTTCAAGTTTATAGGGTTTACTCGTTTAGCTAATCATATTAGGTTCGAATTAACCCTAATTGGGTTGACGGGTTAACCTGAACCCGACTTATGAATTTGTTTTGCCAGCCTTAATGTCGGCAACCCCATTTAAACATTTGAGAGTAGTTTGACTACCATCATTTAGCTAAATAGGATGGCTCGACCACCCCTTATGCCTTTTCAATTAATATATATATATATGACACATGTCACAATATAATTAGTGTTGATATAACTCATCAACAAATTTTATCAAATTTTTTAAACAAATGACTTACTTGTTTTTATTTTATTTTTAATTACAAAGTTTTTAATTGCTTTTTAAACTCCATATAATTATTTGTTACGATCTCAAACCATAAGGACTAATTTATCAATTTTTCCTTTCTTTTAACTATGCAGGAGAAGAAAAAAAGTCTCACTCATAATTGTCAGTTGGACTATTTCATTTTCACATCTATATCCATTATCCAAATGCTTGAAAAAGGAGACAATGGCTATATTATGGACACATTATCTACAAACCCATGAAAGATTTTTTTTTTTTTTTAATGAACAAACCCATGTAACTATATAAGATTACCCAATTAACCCCCCTCCCAAGAAGTATTGTAGCGTATGTCAAGTATGTCAAATGGCCTTTTACTTACACCATCACCATCACCCCCTCCTCCGCCAGATGATCGGTAGTATCCACGGCAGTAATGAGGTCCGGCCAGTCCGGAGGTGGGCTGTTGATGAGGAGGAGATTGACCTGATAGCGCCAAAGAATTCCGATCTTTCAATTTGGTTTAAGGATCTACTAGCAATACCAACGGATTTTCTAAATTTGCACTTACTCCCCTGTTTAGAAAATATTTAGCATTCTTACTTTTCAAAGTTTAGGATTAATAGATGTAGAATCAAAATGATTAAAGCTCTGCTGCTGCCATATGATTGAAACTTTGGAAACCTTGTTAGAATTAGGAATGGAAAAAGAGATCCCAATTGGGCAATAAGAGATTTCAGAAAGTAAATCCACANNNNCTTTTTCTTTTTTAATGAACAAACCCATGTAACTATATAAGATTACCCAATTAACCCCCCCTCCCTTTTTACCAATACAAAGGAGGATATTACCAGAAGTATTGTACCGTATGTCAAGTATGTCAAATGGCCTTTTACTTACACCATCACCATCACCATCTCCATCACCCCCTCCTCCGCCAGATGATCGGTAGTATCCACGGCAGTAATGAGGTCCGGCCGGTCCGGAGGTGGGCTGTTGATGAGGAGGAGATTGACCTGATAGCGCCAAAAAATGACTAATCTAATCCACAATTTCTAAGAATTCCGATCTTTCAATTTGGTTTAAGGATCTAGTAGCAATACCAACGGATTTTCTAAATTTGCACTTACTCCCCTGTTTAGAAAATATTTTGCATTCTTACTTTTCAAAGTTTAGGATTAATAGATGTGGAATCAAAATGATTAAAGCTCTGCTGCTGCCATATGATTGAAACTTTGGAAACCTTGTTAGAATTAGGAATGGAAAAAGAGATCCCAATTGGGCAATAAGAGATTTCAGAAAGTAAATCCACTNGATGAAACTCTTTTTCTCTTTTCTGTACAATTAACGTGAAAAGCGATTACATCCAAACACCTCCCCGATATATACTTTCAACTCGCCCGATCCCACTCGGTCTCCCCCCGAGTCAACCGCCACAACCGAGAGTTCAAGCTCAAATCTCGGGTCATTTCCACCAGAAAACTCATCTCCAGACGACCTAAAGCCACGGCTCTCAGCCCTGGCCCCAACAGTTCAAGTACATGACTCGCCGGAGAGACTCGTCGGCCTGCTTCGGCCTCTCGTCGGCGTCAGAATTCCCAAAAAATCCGGCGCCATCCAATCCGATCATCCCGGATATGGGCCGGAGATCCGTCGAGTCTCTGACGGAGAAGAAATTTCTTTTGCCGAGTTGAAGGGACTTTATGCCGGGTTTCACTTTACTCCCCTGGTCTGCGTGGCCTTGCACCACGGCCACGCTCGCCGCCATCCAAATCCGGTTCAGATAGCTCATCCTTTCGGATCCTTGCCTAAATTTCCGTTTAGTCGGTGTACTTTGTACGGAATATCGGAGTTCGATCAATAGCTGTTTTGTGATGAGTGTGCGAATGAATGGGAGAAGAGTGGATTTATAGGGGACGAGGAGAGAGAGAGAACGGGATTGGGAAATGGGTGGTTTTGTGAAACCGGGCTGGTTTCTGAATCTTAGTTTTACGATTGATGCGATTGGTGGGCCAGGTGGGCCAGGTTTTTTTTGGATTTTTCTGAGTATTCTCCAAAGAAGATAATATCGGGTAATTTGCCGAGAAATTATGTGATGTGATGTAAAGGTAGCCAGGTAGGTGTTTACCGTGTTTCGTCGGATTGAAGTTAATTTTTTAAAAATTATAGATAAAAAACAAAGGGAAGAAGAGATCGTCTGTATTATGATTTTTTTTTAATTTTATAATTTTTAAGACATTGAATTAAATAAAAAATTTTAATTAGATAATTAAGATATTATCATAACATTATTTTTTACTTTTAATATTAACTTGATTAATACTTATTATTTTAATCATGTTTTAAAAGAATTAATATTTTTAAAAAGCAATAAATATTAATTATTTATTCGACAAAAACAATTGTTAGAGTTTGAATAAATTTATATGATAAGAGTACTGTTAAGAATTCTGAAAGATTTTAATTTAGTTTGTCTCTGTTTCCTTTCATGAGGGTACACTGAGATTAGATGCATATTGCCTTGAATTTTTTTTTTTTTTTTTTTGTTGCTGTCTTTGTCAGAATGGATGCTCAACTACCCCACTAGTTTCATTAATATTCTAAATTAATTTTGATTGTGAAGTTCACCAAAGTTAAACACAAAATAGGATATTAATAATAAGAAAACAAATTTTTTACAAGTTAGTTTGCAAAAAATTTCTTACAAATTTGTCTTTAAAATTGACATGTACGTAATCTTTAGCATGTGAAAAAATATATATATTTGTCTTAATAAAATGTGTTTTTCACATTTTTTTTAACAGCTTCAAGGACTCTTTTCGTTATTAAAGGCTGATTTGTATGAAATTTGTCCTAATAAAAATAAAGACAGTTTTATTTAAATTGGGCTGGAGTTTTTTTTTTTTTAAAAAAAAAATAATCAATCAAATTGATATTTATTTTTAAAATATGTTCTTCTCACATGCATTTTAAAAAATATAAGTAAAAAATTACATCATTTATTAAAAATATATGTACAAATTAAAAATGCATACGTATGAGGATTATGTGCTATAAAAATATATGTTAATTTAAATGACTGGATTTGAATTTTTTTTTTTCTACCTAATTTAAAATAAAAATTTATCTTAAGAACAAGTCGTGTTTCTAAATTTAATGTGATAAAACTGAGCTTTCATGTAAGTCATGACAGACTACGAAAAACACTTAAAAAAGAAAAAGAAAAAATATTTATGGTATTATATATTTTAGCCATGATCTTTGGAGTAGTCTAAATCACGACAAAGAGAGATCAATAATGGCAACAGCCAACATAGCAATTATAGGCGCACTATAGCGATAAGAGAAGTTTAAAATCGCGACATATCAGCAATATCGCGATATCTTCTCGTATATAATGAGTGATAATGTATCACATGGAGGATGGAACAGGTGGCGGGCTTATCCTTAAGGAGATCAATGACTCATCTCCATTCCCACCAACTCTTTTTCCTCTCACCTTCAGCGTGGGTCCCACTGTCACATAAAGTTTTATTTTTTTTTTCTATGTTGTCCTTTTCTTTCGTTTGTCTTAGGGATAATCTCGTCCTTTCGCTGTGTTAGGTCGGCTATCACGTGTGAAGGTGATGGGCATCACTTGGGGGGTGAAAGGCTAGAATTTTTTTTTTGTTTTTTGGGAGCAACGCTTAATATTTTAGTACTGTTTACATTGATAAGTAGAGTCGGTCCATAAATAAAATTTTATTTATATAATAATTTTTTGGATTATTCAAAAATTTGACGTTGTGTAATAATTGTCCGATGAGTTGTAGAATAGAAGATTACACGTGTCCGAGAATAACAAACTATGAACACCCTCCTTGTAAAAAAACAGAAAACAAAACAGTTGAGCTCAATGGGCTTTGTGCCAAACGGCCATTTCACAACATAGTGCCCTAGAATTGATTTTTTATGTTTTTTTATTACGAAGGATCATGCTTGTGGCATAAAAACACTTTGAGCTCATTAAAAAGTTTATTTAGCGTGAAGATCAAAACTTTATAATTGATTAACTAAATTCTCAGTCTAATGTCTCGCAGCCACTCTCAAAAAGAGTTCGTACCTAACAAATTTCAAACTTAAGACGTATAAGATGATATTCTTTAAAGATTTCAAGCCTCAACAACTAGGACAACCCCTTAGAGTTTTAAGATTTTTGTCATCTATATTAATGTTTATATTAATGAATTTCCAACCTTTATCTCACGGGTTTGTCATCTATATAGACTATATGAATGTTTTGAGCTTATAATTTTTGTGAAAATGGCGTAGAAATTATAGACTAATTATGTGAGGATCGGGATCGGCTCCTGTATCATCCCATTTTTAAATAGAAGGATGTCAAATGTTAACAAGAAAATTTAAGGGTTGTAAGTAAGTTTAGTCTACATCTCTCATATTAAAAAAATAATTACTGACTTTATTCTTAACGTTAACATCTCGTGTCCATTTTTTCCTCCAAACCAGCCTCCCTCATCCATCCACAAAATCTGCATTCTTTTTCTTGCCAGCCCCTCAACCTTGCGAATGGCCACAACAGGGCGGTGTGGGGTCTCATTCCATACCGTCAGTGTCCCGACCGATCGCAAGAAGGCAGCGTGGGTCCATAGCCGGACCCTTAGATGAGGTTTACTCATTTCACTTGTTGCATACCAACTCTGTTTCAAATTTCTTATGACCCATTTATTATGTCACGCCACCCAATATACGGTCATCGTGACACAATAAATGGGTCATGGTTTGACGATAGAGTTGTTGGATCACATCCATACCTTCCAACTTACAACTTTCCTTTTTTCCCATAAAACACTTCATGGGCTTGGTTCATGGTTGTTGCATCATCGATAAGAATTGATTTTAAGCATCGTTTGTTGATTCAACGCAAACTCTTCCCCTCTTTTGATGTTCATTCGTATGAGAGGGTTATGCATTGTATTGAGGCCTCCCAAGTCTAATCAGCCCAGCTAGTATTGGGCCTAGTTATGATGCCTTATTTTCCTCATGTCACCTACTCCGGTGATGGATCATAGACATAACCGTTGTCTCAACATGACGGTTACAATTGCATGGTCCATTCCAGACACCCATATTGCGTTGTCGAATCTCTTATGCTATTGAGGGACTGATCATCTCCCTCGTTTTGTATTGGATAGCCAATCACTTGATAACTTGATACAAAACTCATGGCCTTATTCTAGTTGTCCGTTCTGCTTTGATCAGCTACCTAGCGAGAGGTGTTTTAGGGTATATGGTCATATACTGGCTCATTGCCCAATATAATCTTATATAGGATACATGACCATATACTGGCCAATTGCCCAATATAATATGGGATACATAATCATATGCTGGTCAATTGCCTATGTAATATAAGCCATAGATTATCAACAATAGTGTTTTGTGAGCCTAATTCACAAATTTGTATTCATAAGAGATTACCTACCATAGGCTCTCAACAATTATACTTTGTGACGTAGTGAAAAGAAAAATTATATTCTCAATGTACAAAAATCCACATACATGTTGATAGATAGAACAGATAATATTATTGATGGCAAAAACTAATTATTCTATTACAGTGATCCCAAATTTATAGTGAAGCCCTAAAACTACATAAGGTAAAAATCTTCTAAGGCGGAGAATAAAACAAAATTTAGAATAATAAACTAATTATGGAAGTGCTTGGTGCCAAAGCAAAACTAAAGATAAAAATTATTATGCGAGATATTCTCTAAATCACCATCTGTTAAATTAGACTTTGCTTTCCTTTTTGGTCAAGATCCTTGAATCTGTCGGGTTTAGTGGTCTAGTCCTTTCAAAATATGGTTGCAATTTTTAATGCTACGACCGTGAGCCATGATTCGTCCGATCGGGATCTCTTCCAACTCCAAAATTCCAAGTGGTTCATTTTAGCCTCATAGATTTTTCTTAAAATTTGGCACCAACTGCATCTTTCGTTACATTTTTATTTATTATTATTTTTGAAATGGATGGATAGTGAGATAGTTTCCAATGCTTTGTTTTCTTTTTGTTATAGTAATGCATAATGCTTATTTTGCCATAACATGGCTATCTTCTTTTTTCTTCTAATGTTTTTTTTTTCCTAGGCATGATATGGTTGTCATACAATGAATGATCAGGATCCTTAAAAAAACCAATATGCAACTTTTCTCCTCCTACTTTATCACTAGTGCAAATGGGTAGCCCTCATATATTACAAAAAAGGCTTAGGTGCAGTCGTACTCCAATCAACTTTATTATTATTTTGTACAAAGGCTTCTATAATATTACTTTCACTCGACTTGGAAACATACTGGGGATATTTTCAAATGGAATATTTGGGCAAGAAGAATTGCCCCTTGAACCCCCCCACTTGGGTGATATGGCATGGTCTAGCCAAGATATCCATGATTAAGAATCCTACATTTGATGGATTTTATGCTCCAAATCACTAACATAAACATACCAAAGCTATGACGAGGAACGTTAAAAATTGTACTTTTATTCCACCACTATGACACTATGTTGATATAACGGTTCCAATTAGCCATTGCAGGGGTAGAACCACCAAATTGGGATTCAAGACAATTACTTATTCGAATTGTTAGTAATTTGAGCAAGTAATGTGAGACTCTATGTGAAATTCACTTGTTCGGATAGGTGGCCCAACAACCCAAAGTTTATTTGGGCAGGTGTGTTTCATATGAGGTCTCACATTACCTGTCCAAGTTTCTAGCAATTTAGGCAAATAATTGTTGCAGATCCTTATCCGGAACCACTCATGACCTTGGCCTTGGGGGCACTAGCCCTCCCAATTTTTTAAAAAAATGCCTCCAAATTTTATGTTTTTTTTTTTAAAAAATGGGTTGACCCCCTCAAAATTAATTTTTTAACCCCAAAAAATCCTTTTTTATTTTATTATAGTTTTGCCCTATCTCATTTAAAATCATGGCTCCGCGCTTGAGCCTTTGAATTTCTTTTTTAACAAAGGATTGATCAAAGAACTAATTAACCTTACCATATCAACAAAAGTGAAGTAATAATGAAATAAAAGTGTTACTAGAAATAAAATAAAATAAAGAAATAAAAGTGTTACTAGACAAAAAAAAAGAAAAGAAATAAAAGTGTAATTTTTAACATTCCTCCATACAAGTCATGGGCCTTAATCTGCTAGTGCCTCAGGAGCCATTGAGTCCAATTCATTTAGAGCCATCCTTTTGAAGCAATTGCTCACAAAACTGGTTATAATTAACAACACACTCTTGAGCCACCAAAGGCTTCAAGTGGACACCTCATTATATTGCCTGCCATTATAATCAAGTTCTTCAAAGGCCAAAAAAAAAAAAAAAAAAAAAAACTAATATTTATACGAAAAAAAAAAACAAAAATAAATGACTGCCTACATGGCACATTGGAATATTTATTTCCTTGAGTAAATTATTCTTTAGTTTTACAAAATTGATCCTCTTCCTCCACGGATTAGAATTCTCTTCTATTTATTGTCAAGATTTTATTTTATTAAAATTAACGGTATATATGATACCATATATAAAATAAATAAACTCAAAAATTGAGATCCAATTCCATCTTCCAAAGGAAAAAAAAAAAAAAAATGAAGATATGCTCATCTGTAGTGGGGCATATAATATTCCCTAAAGAAAGCGATGGGTCCGTATCCATAGGCTTTTTACCCGAAACCATTCAAGTAATTTAGGAGGTAAGAAGATCTTCAACTTTATTCTCCTCATGATCAAATATCTCTTTTCTGATTATTAAATTAAGCCCCAGTTGAAGATATGCTTCTAGATTTCAGTCATTCTCTCTTACATATATGCTTTTGCCATGGAAACTTGAGGCACAAAAGACCACGTCAAATTGCAACCACTATAGAAACCATAATCATAAATTAAAAAAATAAAATAATAAAAAAAAAATTAAAGTGGCTGGGCTTGCTTTAGAGGGTTGCTCGTGACCGGCCCCTTAACGGGAGGCCACAAGCCACCTGTTGTTTTTAAAGAAGGTTTAAAAAGTGATTTACAACTTTTTATGACCATCATAATGTCACATAAGCACCAATAATAATACGACACCTGTCTCCTATGATAAAAAAAAATAAAAATATGAATTCAAAAAAAGAAATATAAAATATAAAAAAATATAAAATATTCTAGGAAGTAGTCGGACCGCCCCAAATTGGTCAAAGGAAGTTGGCGAACCATTCCCAAAGATTTAAAGGTGGTTTGACGATGGTTTATCAAATAGAGTTTTAAGTCATTATTTTTTTTAACTCTAGGGAGCTTATTGCAAAATGATGCAACCACATGAATTGATTTTGTATTTTTTTCCATCAAATTAAAAACTGAAATATTATAGTTAAAATGGCAAAAAGGTCCAAAAGTGATTGCCTATGCTATAATATTAAATCCTGCCTTACTGCCTTCATTGTGGATGGGAGTAGTGGAATAGGTCCCCTTCTGCAGTATCTAGCATTCAAGTTCTGTTCTGGTGGCTATAGCTCTCAGTGGATCAAATAATAGAAAGTAGATAGATTTGATTTGCACTTAGAAATGTTAATTTATAGTTAGTGGACCAAAAGAATATTAGGATTCAAGATTATATCCAAATCATAATCTAGATTCCCTTAATTCCAACTAATATATATTTTGAAAAAATATACTCTTCTTCTATACATTTTTCCAGATAAGCTGCCGATGTATTTTAGCCCCCTTTGGAGCTGTCAACCCAAATAATTAAAAAACTTTGATTATGTTTCCTTCTATTATATATACTAATCTGACTAAAAGTGCTAGATGCCAACAGTGTTTGGTACATATCCGTTGTCACCTTGATGGAACAAATAATGCCAAGAATATTTTCCATGTCTTCTTCTAAATCCTTGCTTTTACTATTTTATTGTTCCAAATTCTTGCTTTTACTATTTTTCTTGTTCCATCATCCATGAAAAGGGATAAAGTGCATACTTGGGCCCCCCCGGAAAATCCAAGAAAGTAGGCACATGGAGTAATGGGAGGAGATTAAATTGTGGAGTTAAGATTCAAATTGAATGGATAATGATCATATTCATTTCAAGTGAAATGGATGATCTTGTTCCGAACTAAAGACATTTGTTCGGATGAATTCAATCATTTAATTAATACTTTAATATGACATCATTGATATAGAATGAAATTGTGTGAAAAATGAAGTCAACACTCTCTTAAGGAGGAAAATAACTCAGAAAATACTGTAGCTGAATAAAGAGTGCTATTCTTGCAGAAAATCAAGGGCAATATATTCATTCTTCGAAAGCTAAAAATTTCAACCCTAATTGAAATCGTGCTATCTACAAGTAATCAAGTATTTCAAATCAAATACAACTTTACTCACAACCAATGATCACAAGCATACATGCTTCCATATTACCTCTTGACAGAATGTCCGGCTCGCCTCTATCTCCTCAAAGGATATCACTTGGCAAGGAATTCATGATCGCATCATAGAACTTCTGTTGTAGAGGGTAAATGCAGAAAACATGAGGAAACAACAGCACTTTACACTGAATCGACCCCTTCAACCTGCTGCTGCCGGGCCAGATATCTCTCCCTCCGTTCTTTCTACAAAAAAAGAAACACAGGGCAAAATGCCATATATTATACAAAGAGATCACAGAAGACCAACTAGATTGAAAGAGAATCCATCTATTATTCATTCCCTCACCCATTCATCGATAACAAGTCCTTCCCCAACAATTCGAGGACCGGTGTCTTCTGGAGGCTTCTTGCGTGTCTCAAGTGCAGCCTCCGCCTCGGCCAACTGTCGCTTAAGTTTTTCCAGCGCCTTCAGAAAAGGAAAAATGAAATTATTCAAACATTATATAAATCTTATGAATGGCATGGACAATGCAAACACACAGACGGAAAATAAGAGTCAAAGATATTTCAGTCCTACTTACTGGAGTAGGACGTTCAGGGTCAAGGAAAACAACCCGCAAAATTTGCTCAACTGCGACTTGATCCCTTTGCTCATCAAACTGTGTAGAAGGGTCATATAACACATTTTCTTTAGCATCTAAACATCATGGTGGTCTCATTTGTAATAAAGCAATAAACAGCACACAGATCTCAATATAACCAAGCTTTTCAGGATAAAAAGGTAAAGTTCAGTTCAAATAATTGAATCCATTAAATAAATTTTTTTGCTTATACTTGAACAGTTGGAGAAAAGTGTACATATTACACAGATTGGTTGGATGTAAGATTGCATAAGACCAATTGTGACAACCCACAAAAGGCCAAATATAGACTTCACATGGGCACACACATTTCAACTAGGTTACTGAAACAATTTTTCCATTACTAGCATGGTCCGCGGGTTCAGCAGTTAAGTGCAAACATGGGTAGTTTGCTGCTCCGTTTGTCAAAAGCATTTGAATTAACAAGAAGCCTTCAGTGAGTCAATTAATTTTATTTTTTATAAGTACTGAGTCAATTAAATTCAAAAGCATACACATATATAACTCCACCAGATTCAAAATAGCTTAAGAATTTTGGTAAACCATCTGAAAATTATGCCGTCGTGTATTATTCAAGATTTTGAGACTAAAGTGAAATAAAGTAAATGCAAGAACTCATTAATGAATTTCACATTGGAAATTATTTTGAGAATGAAATCAGAAAGTTTGAAAATAAATTTCACAGAAATAGGCCCACACAAGCTGCAAAAGAAACAAAAGCTTTACAATGTAAAATTATTCAGATTAATTTGAAAGTTCTGCAGATTATTAGAGCTACATTTAGAATATCATCAGAGATTCAAAAGATTACTGAATACAAGGTAAAAAGAGGTCAAAGACATACCCATGAAGCTCCTAAATGAGTTCATCACTAACATAGGAAATTCACATGAGTCTCAAAAGAAATTCCTAGTTAAACCATTGCTCCTTTTTAATCAAAATTTCAAAAACCCTACATATCGTTTTGTCATCTCCACTTATTTGGTTTTCTAGGAAACGTAAATTTCAGGAAATTTTGACCCAATGAACTCAGCAAACATAAAGTGCAGTTTCAGCTTCTAGAGTAATTAGTGCCACTGATACAGCAATTAGACTATGATAAATATAATAAAGCAAACACAATTAAGTCAAAAACAAGATCAAGACATTCTGCATGAGTTCACATATCAAGCAGACATGACAAGTTGACAGTAAATTAAGATCAAGACATTCTGCATGAGTTCACATATCAAGCAGACATGACAAGTTGACAGTAAATTAAAATCAACAGTGAATTTCAACTGAAGAGCCTGCATGACATACCAGTTCTGGTACAAAGTCCATTTCACCTTTCACCTTTAAGCTCATGATTTTGAACTTAACCTTGCTCCTGTGATCGATCGGTTTCTCATTGTTCTCAGGAGGCTCAACAAACTTGAAAACTGTCAGCCAATTCAAAAGGTCAGAACTTAGTTTAAACAAATACATCTCTGACATTACAAATGCAGTGAGAAAGTACCAAATGCTAAGAGAAAAGGGGGGGGGGGGGGGCAGGCAATGGAAGAGAAGATCAAGAAGGCTGAATTACCAGTTGCAATTATACTTTCACCAGGAGAAAGTATACCGCCTGGAGGACGCATATAACAACTCTTTGGTGCAGTTGTTTGGAACTAAAACAACCAACACGGCATCCGTTAGATGGCCCTAGCAGTAGTAAGTAGAAATTCCAACAAGATACGTCTAGAACAATAATACAAGGACAAAAATAAAAAGGAAAAAGGGGGTGCAGTAATCCCATTTTCTTTCCTTTTCTCTATCTCAGAGTCAAGCATTTCTATACAACAGCAAAAGCTTTCACAACAATTATAGGCAAAAATTTGAAACCAAACATACAAATGGTTTTGTGCAAAATACTCTATGCACAGGTATCAAAACCTTTTCCCAATCCTGACCAAGTTTTTTCAGAGACATTGCACCAATCTTTTGAAAAGTTTTCTATCCAAATCTCATCAAATTAGTAGAAGTTACTAGTGAAATCAACCCTTCGGACCTTATTTTTCCATATAAAGGCCAAATATGCAGCCAAGTATCTATAATAAAAGTAACAGGACAATTAAGAAACAACTGAAATAGGTACAGTAATACCTTGAAAGCTACATGAGACTTGCAGATGTTTTTTATCCCAATAGCGCTCCTAACCTGCTTACCAGGTTCATCTTCATGTGGAACAGAATTGAATATATCAGGTAGCAATAAAAAACTAATCTATCTAGCAAATAGCAGGAAGCAAGAAACTTAATCAACATTATTGCTTCTAGTCATTAACCAAAATTCTGGAGTAAAATCATTATAAATGAAGCTTGGGACTTAACAGCCCCAATTAACATAAAAGTCAATAAAAAAAATTCAGTCATCAATGTTATGAACCTGATGGAGTAACAACAGAACATATTTGCTGAGTCAAATTACTCCAAAAAGAACAATTTGAGCCAGTTGGTAACGCAAAAAAAAAAAAAAGATCAACAACCTAAAAGAAGAAATAATCTCACTTAATGAGACTGAATAAGGAAAACCCAGATTTCAACCGATTCCACAGGTCCAAGACACACACTCCAAACTGATCATAGTAGTCTATAACAATTCTAATTACTGTAATCAAACCAATAAATGCAGTGGAAACTAATCAAAGAAAAAAGCATCTCTCTTCTAGAGACCAAACAAGACGATCCAGATCAGCAATTACCAAATTAATCACTTTTTCTTTAAAAATTTGTACTTTTTGTGCCAGGAATGAAACCATTATCAGATAATTAAGTCGAAGACAATTCAAGCAACGTACTAAGATATACAAAACAAATTATACATTGTAAATCGCCACACTGCCCACAAGAATTTCACTGTTTGAGACTCACTGAAGCAAACCCAGATTAGCAATTAGCAAATGAATTCAATCTAGCTTCAAAAATTGACAAGTAATGAAATGAAATATAAAGAAGAAGAAGACCCAGATCACAATTCAGCAAATTTAACAGCAAAGCACCTTCCAAAACCCACTAAATCATACAAAACTCCAAACCCACAAACAAAAAATAAAAAAAAAAGAAAAAAGAAAAAAAGTACACAACCAAAGAAAACAAGAAGAACCCAGAGCAAAAAAGTCTTACAGGGAAAGAAGAGCTTGTTGGGAGGATCAAGCCGGAGCCTCCTCCTAGTCGGAAGCAGAGACTTGGCCATAGACGAAACCGCATTCGAAGAATGCAGACTCGACCTTTCAACAGCTTCGTGAATCTGATTCTGACCAGAAAACGAAGCAGAGGCAGAAGAAGAAGAAGTAGACGAAGTGGAAGCAATGCTCGTCTGCCAAAATGGCATTTTGCAAAGACTCCAAACCTTCCCATCGGCACCTGATTTCTCACTATCAACAGCCATTTTTTTCTTCACAGAAAATTCCAGCCACCACTCACTGGGTCGTTTGTCTGGGTCTCTCGCCGGAGCTTCTTTGTGCAAAAGATAGATTTTGTTTTTGTTTGAGCTTCAGAGATAGATTTTTGCTTTTGATGTTAATGCTCTTTACCGTGTGGCGGAAAATGACCTTTCAACAACGTTTCTTTTCATGGGCTCTTTCAGCCTTTTGATTGTCGGAAATGTCGGAAATGGCGGTGATTAATTTTACCTCAGACATGGTTTGGTTGTATTGTTATCGATAGTACTGATTTTTGATTGGCCAAGCTCGGATCTCAAAGTTGAGGATTTTTTTTTTTTAAAAAAAAAAAAAAAAAAAAATCTGAAGAACAATACAAAGGATTACAGGGAGGGGAGGGATTTTGACTCAATTTGATTGTGTGGTTTTTGAGCGTCCGATAGTATTTGGGGTTCCCGGGCTTTACAGTTGGAATTCGTGATCTTCCTGCTTTACCTTTTTTTTGTATTTTAATTATTTAATTAATATTTTAATATTTTTTTTAAACTGTCTCAAAAAATAAGATTTAATATATAAAATATTTATTTTAATGTCATGCTAAATTATTAGTTGTTCAAAAACTTTAGCCAAATAAAAATAAAAATTTTAATTATTTAAATATTATTCTAACAAATGACGATAATATAGATTTGTCAATTTTATAATGATAAAGTGTGGCTGTTTGAATTTTCTTATGTCTATCTTTAAAAGATCGGTGTTTATTTTTTTAATAAAGTATTAAATAAAGTTGTTATAATAGCACCCAAGCCGTTTCTATTAAAAAAACAAAAAAGGTGAAAAAGATATTTATTTAGGGATACGACTTGGGTGCTGTTATACCCAAGTTGTAGCCTTTTAAAGGCTAGATTTGAACTTTATTTTTTTAAAATCAAATCCAACAATTAAAAATCGACAGCTTAAGCCACATTATTTTTTAACTGATGTAGAAGTACAACAAAGAACAAGATAAATAAGAAATTTCATATATTTAGAATAATTCAAGTTAGGATTTCTTCTACATCAACTATATATATATATATATATATTACATATATAAAACATATTTTTCAGGCAATATAAATGAAAAAGAAAAGAAAAGAAAAGAAAAAAAACATATATAGTTAGCTGTGATCCACTCACTACTGGGATAACAAAATCAATATGCAGAACCAACTTGGCCAAGAAAAATCTATAGGAATGAAAGTACAAGCTTTGTTTTTATTTTATTTTATTTTTTAATTAATTTATTTATAAACGGCATGGAGGGCGGCAAAGGCCTCTCATTCGATATAATTACATGAGAGACTCACAACTTTCTTTTTTCAATTTTTTTTTTTTTTCCATTTAATATATTTAACTGACATATATGTAAGATATATATAATCAGAAATGTTTAGCGCTTTGCAAAAACCATTCCCACTTGTATTTTTTTAAAAAACTTTGGGTTCATTTTAATAAGTATTTGGCATTTTATTCTTCCTCTTCCAACTTTTGTGCTTATTTATTTATCTTTATAGATTCTGCTTTTGCTTAAAGGATGGATAATATCCTCTTTTGATAATTAGAGAGCATGATGACAGAGCATCAAATGTAATGATGCAACAACATTAGAAGACTCCATTAAAGAAAATAACTACACAGGAATGGGCACTGGTACTCCCCATGTGGTCCTCTTGCAAAAGGCATCTCTCCTTTTTGCATCTAAATTATTGTCGATGGGCAATAATGTAACCTACCAAAACATTTGGGGCAATTAGTATGTTGTTAGGGCATAATCCAACAGCCTCTGCCTAAAGTCACTTTCTTTTTCTGAGTCCCTTTTCCATGTTGTTTCTTATTTTCTTTTTCTTTTTTTTTTGTCTTAAAAATTAAAAAAATTAAAAAAAAATAAAAAGAGGAAAGAAAATAAAAGAGGACAACTAACTGTAACTATTTTAACTGGACAACCAATAACAGAAGTGGTCTAGACAATCATATTGAGTCATAACCTAACCCAAGGTTCTGTTGAGTCATAATCTGATTCAAGCTCACAAGATATAAGTGAATTTAAAGTGACTAACATTAATGAAGTTTGTGTAAAAATTTTCATTGTAAGATTCGAACTTATATCCTAATAGATGCCTAACTACTAAAAAAATAAAAAATTTGAGACCATTGAACCACCGCCGCTATGATTTTTCGTGGTCTGTTTGATTATATGTATAGTACTGCCTCCTTCCACACTGTATATGATCATTACAAGGATAAGGCATAGCATAACTTTTTTCCAAGTGGGAGAAATTAGGAAGCATCTTTCGTACCAATATTCAAATTGTACTTGTACAAAGTATATCTCTCCCAAATTGGCATTCAAGTGGTGTACTCAACATTTACAATTCAAATTGTATTTTTTTATATAGGAAAATGGTTGGAGAATTACAACTTTTGGTACAATTTTTTTTTAAAATTGACGTGACAATTCATCTGACATTGCTATATCAGTCACAATTAAATTTAATTATTTAATAGTTAGCTTGATAAACTCCACATGAACTTACGTGGCACTACTACATCAACAATAATCAAATTTAATTATTTAATGACTGACGTAATAAATGAATACGAATTGCTACGTCAATTTGTAAGGAAGTTGTATTAAAAGTTTTGGCAACCCTAATAATTAGTATTCACTCCATCCATTGACATGAAAGTATTTATTGAATTCATAATTTTTGATAAGACGATGCAAACAGAAAACACACCATGTCTTTAGAGCTCGTTTGGCAAATAAGTTTTTGTTTTTCTTTCTGAAAATTGTTTTTGAAAACAAAAGCATAAAACAATTTTCTATTGTTTTTTTCATAAAAAAATGTTTGGCAAACTGTTTCCAAAAACAATTTCTAAAAACAGAAAACTAATATAATTTTGTTTGAACAACTGTTTTAAAAATAATTTTTATTGTCATACACTGATTTATTAGAAAATTTGTAACAACTCAACTTCACCAATACCAAAAAATAAGCTGGAATCTGGGACCCAAAACTAATCAAATTAGATATACATATATATACTATGGAATGGAACCCAGCAAAACATAAAAAAGAAAAAAAAAATTACCATGAAAGTGAAGCAAAGGTTTGTAAATAAACAAAGCTACTCATAAACATACTAAAACTCAGTTCAATTATGCTTGGTTCAAGCTCGACTCAATTATTAATTAAATAGGTTGTTAATTAACACAAAAATAAGCTCGATTATTAAATAATGCATACTCGTTTAAACTCAATTTGACTCCGTTAATGTTCGTAAACAAGCTCATATAAGGCTCAACTTATATATATATATATATATATAATTTAAGAGTATATTTAAAAATGTATATTATGTATTATATGTTATATGTTATAATACTAGACGTTATAATTTATAAGTATACTAAATAATTTATGATATATGTTATAGGATATTATCATTTATGTCATAAATATACTAATATTAATATAAGTACACAAATAATTATATATATAATATCTCTCTTGAAGGTGGAAGAAAAACAAAAAAGACTAAATAAAAAATGCGAAAACGTGTTTTTAGCAAACATGTATAAATAGGTATTTTTATATTTTTATTTTTTGTATTTTCATTTTCACTTGTTTTATTTTTTTAAATAGTTTGCAAATATATTTTTAAAAGACAAAAACGTGTTTTGTGTTTTGAAATAAATGAAACGAAACATGTGTAGAAAAGTCACTCCTAGGCCCTAATTTTTTTTTTTAATAATCCCTAGCCTTATCTAAAACAATCACTTTTGTAGGTTTTTCCACTTACCACTCAAAACAAACATAAAGTTTAGCCAATATTACACGTTGAGTCAGCTATATGCGTTTACAATCAATTCAAAATGTTCACCGAATAACTAATAATAGTATTTTTTGTAATATTTTTTTTTCCAGATTAGGGATGATCTTCTTCTTGAACTCTTATTGGACTTTAAAATCGTCTCACTTTTTAAAATATATGCTTATCTATCATTATGTTTTGTCGCATTAGTTAGTTGATAGCTTCCCTAATAAAATGCCTTTAAATTACAGATCAATGATGTGCGTATTGTATAGATTTATGAAAAATTAAAAAAAAAAAAAAAAAAATCTTGAGATGATTGTTGTACCATAAATGCAAAAAAACTATGGCTTCGCACATTCCTTTAATACTTCCACATATATTTTCCTTCTCTTATTTCCATTTGAATAATTTATATTAGTTTCTAGTTCTAGATGTTAAAATTTTACATGAAATTAAAATGCGAGATATTACTATTGAAACGGGACATATATTATATTATATTTTTATTTTTATTATATATTATTATTATTATTATTATTATTTTTTTTATATGTTTTGAATTTTTTGATCAGTTGGGTCCCCAAAGACTCAAGTACATGACTTTGCTAAACGATTCTTCTGATTGCTTCTTCCTACTTTTCTTTTTTCTTTTTCTTTTTTTTTTGTAATTTGCTTCTTCCTACTTGAGAAGGCAATGGATCCACATCACTTTCATGTTGATGGTGCGCTTCGGAGCCACGTGGCCCATTCAAGTCTTACAAAAAAAATTTTGACTTTCTCCTTAGAAATGACTAAACGGTTGAAAGATTTGTCCCAATGGTCCTCCCAAATAAAAATGTCTTCATGTGAGCTCTTTTTTCTTCCTTTTTTTTTAAAACAAATTTATATTGCTTTTATGATCTGTTGTACGAAGGAGTGGTACCCCATTCTCGTATCAATTTTTTTTTTTTTTTCTTCAAAGACATTTGAAGGTTTTTCACAGGCACGTAAGCTTTGGCTTTAACTGTTTTTTTTATACAGTTCTCTTTTTTCTAAATGTATGATTAGTTTTGGTAGTATTTCTCTTGCGATTTTTCTCTCTTTTTTTTTTTTTAAAGTGTTTGCACTCAACCCATTAGTTACTTGTAAATTTAATTTTTACATATATTTATGGAACTTGATAGATAAATTTTGTGATACATATGTCGAGAAAAATACTTATATTTTATTAATTATGTTTATTATATTTTAGTGTGTATCCTATTGGACCCTACATAATAAATTTGTCCTCAGCCATCGGTGCACAGTATGGAATGGGAGAACTCCATCACACAACTCGTCTCTTTCAACTCTTCCCACGGAACTACTGGTGCATGTAACCAGCCAACGTTAGCCCCTGTTCTCCCAACTCAATATATAGATGCTTTTTTTAGTTGACAGTTCTAGAAGGAGATATAAGCTTTGCCTTGAAAAGTTGGATAAATCAAAGCATGGCGGCTATCTAACGAATTATTATACCTATTCAACAAAGGTGTATTTGAAATTGTGGACTCAGTTTCACTTAGCTTCTGGCTTTTGGCATACCGAGCTTGCTTCAAGCTTACCAGCGGCCATTTTGGTCCTTTCAACCAGAAATTCGGTTTGGTAAATCCTTTGTTTTTGGATTAAATAGCAAAAAAAGAAGAGGAGTAATTTAGAAGTGCGAAAGATCATCCCATTTGTAGCTTTTTTTTTTTGTTCCATTCAATTAAAAAAAAAAACGTTTGAGCCATAAAACAATACTTACGCCTTGATACCGCCGACAATCTTTGAAACATGTGCAAATTTGACACGAAATTAATAGATTATAGTTTAGTATAATAAGATTCGAGTTAAATTGAGTTGACCTAATTAGACAATATTAATAAACAGGTCAATTTTGGATCAACTTGCTTAATCCGCATAAACATAAATTTAAATTGCAATTCAATTCCATCTACTTTCCATTCTCTTGATAATCAATGTTGATGTTTAGTCATGAGACCAAGTTTTATCATATTATTTGTTGGAATGTAATCTTATTTTCTTTATTGCTATGTGTTTGTTTATGTTGATAGACTTTATTGGATTGTAATATCATTTTGATCAGATAGAAGTTGGGTTATGTTTATGAATTAAGGTTATGGATAATTGGATATGACTATCAAATTGATTCATATGATTCAAGTTGTGAATGTATATAATTGATATGAAATTATGTTAATCAAGTCATACCAAGTATTTAGGTCAATTTTAACCATTTATATTAAACATGTTCAAATGGGTTGAAATTGGTCGTGTTCGAGTCAAACCCAACACAATATGTTTATTAAATGGATTATGCGAGTTGTATTATGTCATCTATTTATTTAAACAAGTCGTATTAGAGTTAAAAGATTTAATTCGTTTAATTTAATGAATCGAGTTCAAATTAACCTATATAATCATATACTTATAACTCAACACAACATGAACTCGAATTACTAGCTACTGCATGAAGTTTGCCTAGTCAATTCGTGCAATTGACCAATCACATCTAA
>FXXK01001494.1:6471-19331 GCA_900184695.1 Betula pendula | reverse complement strand
TTCCTATACAATCAAGCACATAGAGTTTGTAATTTTATTATCTAGCATTTGCAAAATCTTAGAAAGACTTTTCTTTGATAGTTGATCCAAAAACTTCATGATCGAAATTCTTCCCCTAATAAGAATTTGTGGAACAACATGGTTCATGTTATTAAAGGTTCTTAACTTGTTGTCAATGATGTTGAAAGTAAAAGATAAGGAAAAAAAATTAATGTTGTTTGGAAATCAAATGACAAAAAAAAAAAAAACAAAACAAAATTAAGAGGCTTTTAGTATTATGGTGTTTGTTAGTGCTATTTTTAGATCGTCTTCTTCATTGAGCCGACGACCCTAACAGTCACTGTACGGTTGGATTGAGAGTAGGTCTCCTTGACATGGGAGGGGGATATCTACAAAATAAAGAGTCATCAGAATGTCCCCAGCCGGAGCCGAAGACCCTCCGATGCTTAAGTTAGCATGCTTATATAGAATGAGGAAAATAAATGGGGGCTCTAGAGAGAGCCATAGTTTTCCCTCTAAGGGGTGGATCAGTGATCGAGCCGGAGCTCTTACGGAGAGCTCCTGTCTGAGAGAGAGAGAGAGAGAGAAAAGAGAAAAAGTCCAAAGTCCCCTTCAAATGGTCTATCCATTTTCTATATATAGGGATCTCACCTTTTGTCAAAATTGCATCTTGGCCCTTCACGTGTCAAGCATGTGGGCCCATAGTAAAAAGGGATATTTTATCCCCAACAGTGTTAAAACTAGGGCAAACAATTTTTAACACCTTCCACAAACTCGACACGAACTCAACACAAAATCAACGGGTTATGGTTGAGGGGTCTGACCCATTTAATTAAATGGGTTGAATTATAATTCACTTATATAATCTTATATTCAACTTCGACATGACCTAAACCCGAAACGCAACATAAACCCAACATGAAATTAGCGGGTTAAGGTTGAAGGGTCTAACACTTTTAATAAAATATGTTAGATTATAGTTAACCTATTTTGTCTTATACATATGTCTCGACACAATCCGAACTTAACATGTGAAATTGAATTGCCACCCATAATTAAAATGTTACCTTGTTTGGGCATGAGAGATAGCTCTCTCCCCAACCACCATTATCTCTTTGTGTTCTGATTAAAAAATCGACGGCTTTACGCATAACTGAACAATTGTTGTAAGTCTTGCCAGCAGCAGCTAATCCTCCAAGTGCAAACCATGTACCATATATGAAGCAAATTCCCCATTTTCCATACCTGTGGAAATGCTTAATCATGTAATAGATTTCTCTGGTTCATCTAAATCAAAAGAGACAAATGCCAGAAAAATATATAATAAACCAGTGGAGGAACATACCATGAACCATCAGGCATTTGTGTGTCTTGAAAGAACTTAACAGCATTTTTTATGAAATTTTCGATCTCTTTCTTCCGGTGCCCGGGGAATAACTTCTTAAACAAAACTATAGCTTGGATTGTTGCTCCAGTGCACTCAACATAATCATGCTCAATCACAAGGTCCGCTAAGAATTCTGTGGGATTAAGCAGCTGATAAAAAAAGAAAAATAAAAAGGAAACTTCACTTAACCTCCTAAACTTCCTTCACTTTTGACAATCTCTCTCCCAAAGTTCAACAACTTTTAATTTAGTGTATCAAATTTTAAAAGATTTGCAATCTTACCCATCTGTTAGGATTTTTTGTTAAATCCTAACGAAGGGGGTGAGACATTCCCAAAATACCCTCATTTTTTAGAAAAAAAAAATATAGCTGTAATTTAAGGAAATTTTGTAATTTTATAAAGTTTACAGGGGTATAAGGGTTATTTTACCCTTTGACCATCTGATTTAACCCCAAAATTTAACAGGGTTAGATTGCAAAAAATTGAAAGTTCGATACACAAAATTGAGAGTTTTTAAACTTTGAAGAACAGATTGCAAAAATGATAAAAATTTAGGGGGGTTAAGTGAAGTTTCGCCAAAAAAAATTAGAAGAGAATTTGCCANAGGAGAAATGCTATACACTCTCGCTCTCTTAAATATATATTTACTGACATGACAGTAAAAATTACAATTGAATCTAAAATTTAATAGTGATTCATATAAAATCTAATAATAATTTTTACTACCATATCAAAAAGTATATATTTTTTTGTTTTTCATATTTTTCGTTTTAAGAAATGCTAAACACATTTTCATTCGTTAAATCCTAACGAAGGGGGTGAGACATTCCCAAAATACCCTCATTTTTTAGAAGAAAAAAAAAATAGCTGTAATTTAAGGAAATTTTGTAATTTTATAAAGTTTACAGGGGTATAAGGGTTATTTTATCCTTTGACTATCTGATTTAACCTCAAACCCTAATGGGGTTAGATTGCAAAAAATTGAAAGTTCAATACACAAAAATGAGAGTTTTTGAATTTTGAGGAAGAGATTGCAAAAAATGATAGAAAATTTACAGGGGGTTAAGTGAAGTTTCGCCAAAAAAAAAAAAGAAGAGAATTTTCCATTAATATACGATAAAAAGGGTGAATTTAAAAGCACTAGATAATTTTGAAGTATTCCCATAAGCACTTCAAGGCCACTTAATTAAATACGTTAATTAAGGTACTTACCTCTAACCAATTTTGGGCTCTTGCTGGTTCCCAGGCAGGTACACCACCATTTTTACTCTGCATTAAGCCATACAATAGAGCTAATTGATATGAACATAGTGAAATACTTAAGAAATAAATAGTGCACTAGATAAAGGAAACCTTAAGAAAGTTTCAGATCCTTAGAAAAACCAAATGCAGCCTGGTTTTCCTATTCATGTCAATAAATGCCAGATATTTGTACTTAAAAACACAATGGTAATTGTTAGAATATAAAATTAAACGATTAAAATCAACAATTTTTTATCGACTTAAGTGATATATGTTAGGGAGACAAACAGAGCTTTTACCAAGAGTACGTTAATATACATACTTGAACACTACCCTAGCCCAAAAGCCTAAACTAATGGGCTTGGGTGCACTTAGGTATATTAACTACTATTTTCCTTTATGATTTCTCAATGTAGGACACAACACTCACAATTGTACTCACAACAATATAACATGTTATCAAAGTCAATATTCTGAGTTCGAACCTTGTCCCTGTCATTCATCTCTCATTTCACTTCGATAACTAAAATTAACCATTTCTCATTAGCTTAATAAGCCTTGGGAATAACCGATGATTTAAACACTAGTGAAAGTTAATCCTCACCTGTAGAGAAAGTATGACATTTACGGCATCATAAAATCGCTTGGGATCCATTTTCTCACCAACAATTTCTGGTGGCTTCATGGAGAAAAGCATGCAACACTGAAATAGAGAAGAATTTGGTGAGGAACACATTAATTATGGAAAAGGAGCAACACTTTACCCCATTGATGCACTTAAACGAAATTAATTACCTTCAAAGCTTCTGCAGTGCAATCAGAAACTTGCCATCCATGATCTTGATCAGAGAAAGTCCATGATCCTTTAGAAATGTGACGATACATGCTTTTAAAGTCTCCAGAAGGGTTGTCTTTGACCTTTACATTTTTTAAGGGAAAATGGTATAATTAATCTGAATGATACCATATTGTATTTATTTTTTGGAAAAATGCAAAATCAATTCATATGGTTTACTTGGTTTACAATTAGTTCCCTATGGTATCAAAGTTACATAAGAGGTTCCTGAGGTATGTTAAAAAAACTAATTTACGCTATACAGTCACATTCCATCCACTGATTTAACCGATTAGGTTAGTGTGACACTAACTTAAATAGAACACGTGTCACAATTTTATTATTTCTGACGTGTCACATTAACGAAATCTGTTAAATCAGTGAACATAATTTGACTATGTGGATTAAAATTTTTTTTGTCATATCTAAAGGATCTTTAAATTCAGTTTGATACCGCAGATAGTTATTGCAAATCAAGTAAACCACGTGAACTGATTTTACATTTTTTTTCCTTTATTTTTTATGCAAAAATGTAGATTTGATGATTGTGGTAAAGAGATGATTTCAAAATTAAAAATCAAACCTGAGATTTCTTAATGAAGTCATGCCCTCTCGCAAGTGTAGGTCCAATTTCATCAATGAGCTCACTAGAAAGTAAAGCTTGAATAGTGAAACTGGTATCCCATGCTTGACTTCCAAAACTCTGCATACAAATGGCATATATATCGAAGTCAGCAATCCCTTCCTTTTTCTTGCAAAGACACAGGACTTATAGACTTGAAGCTAGAAAACAAGTGCTTGGGATTTATACTCAATTTTGAATAGGTACAGGGAAAACTTCACAAAACCCCCTTAAAATAACTCCTTAAAGTTTAAAAACTCTTAGTTAGTGTCATACATTTTTTTCAATTTTACCCATCCATTAGGATTTTCTGTTAATCCCTGTCAAAATCTCCAAAATATGCTTTAAAAAATATAAATTTTTCAAATATTTAGGCGTGGGTATTTTTATAAATTCCGTTAATTAAATCCTAATCAACGCCTAAATCCTTGCAATTTTTTTTCCTTTTTTTTCCTAAAAAAAGAGTGGTATTTTAAAAAATTTGACACCCTTCTGCTAGAATTTAATGGAAAATCTTAACATATGGGTGAAATTTAAAAAAAAAAATGAAAGATGTATACACTAAATTGAAAGTTTTTAAACTTTAGGGGGTTATTTCAAAATGTGTGGAAGTTCAAATGAGTTTTCTGAAGTTTTCCCATTATAGTTACAAAACCAACCCTAGAAAGAAATTTATTTCAGGGAATCTCTTTATTCATAGTTCAATATGAAGTGCAATTCAAATGTTCAAGAGACAAACAAAAGGTTCTGCAATTGTTTATGCAAAATATGCGTACAGACCTGTATCTTGATTCCATCTTCAGCAACCCATATGTAATCTGGGATCCTAGCAATATGCTTCTTGAAATAATCCCCATTTGGATCTTCAACCCAACAAGCAAGCATACAGAGGACCTGTTAAATGCAAATGGGTTTAGAGCAACTCTAGCAACAATGGCTATTTTAGCCACTCAAAACACACATTTTTCTATTTTAGCTATTACTTTTTCAGTACAAACTCCAACAAATTATCTATTCCACTATCTACTTTTTGAAAAATATTATTTTTTAATGATGTATTAGTTGATGAAGTAAGAGAATTCACGTTACTTTTTAGTTGAGGGAGAGAGAGAAGGGAGAGAGAAGAGAGAGAAAAAAGAATAAAAAAATTGTTCAACATGCTACAGTGAACTTTCATATATGAAAGTTCATTGTAACATATTTGCAAATTTAAAGCATCTGCTAGAGCTAAAAAAAAAAAAACGGCTGATGATAGCTAAATATAGCTATTATCAGCCTTTTAGAGCATCTGCTGGAGATGCTCTTAGGAGTGGTGTTATATATATAGCCTAAATAAATGTTGAACTCCATAGCTTCTGTTAAATTACAATTTATCCTAAAAGCGAAAGATGTCAATTTAATTATTTAATCAATACTTTAACACTCTCTCTCTTGTATGAGCTTAAACTTCTTTTTTAATAAGTGAGACCCAATACGTGAAATAATTAATTGAAATGAGAGGTAAATAACAGAGTCAAAGGTTGGAACTCAACACTTATCTCAAGAGCTTAAGCTAATAAAAAATAATAAATTTAATTATTTAATCAATACTTTAACAGCTCCATCCCTTGATTATATGATCATAACATTACCTTTTCCACGGATCCAATGTCGATGTATCGACTGTTCTCATCTTCATAATGAATGTGCTTCATTGTTACTTGAAGAGCCTTATCTCTGACCAGCTTGTTAAAGGGCCAACGAGTGAGAAGAGGTTCAATGTATACATACAGACCATCCCAAAGCAGATCTTGTATCAAAGGATGGGGATAGTAGACATCCTCCTGTAACAAAACTTTTGCATAATCAATGGGTTGGAAGAATATTGAAAAGCATATGTAGCAATGAGCAAGTATCAAAAAAGGATTGCTTAACAACAGGTGAAAGGTTGTTGATATGGGGATACAGNATATTAGTTTTTAATGGTGTATTAGTTGATGAAGTAAGAGAATTCACGTTACTTTTTGGTTGAGGGAGAGAGAGGGAGAGAGGGAAGGGAGAGAGGAGAGAGAAAAAAGAATTTAAAAAAATGGTTCAACATGCTACAGTGAACTTTCATATATGAAAGTTCACTGTAGCATATTTGCAAATTTAAAGCATCTGCTGGAGCAAAAAAAAAAGGATGATAATAGCTAAATATAGCGATTATTAGCCTTTTAGAGCATCTACTTGAGATGCTCTTAGAAGTGGTGTTATATATATAGCCTAAATAAATGTTGATCTCCATAGCTTCTGTTAAATCACAATTTATCCCAAAAGCGGAAGATGTCAATTTAATTATTTAATCAATACTTTAACACTCTCTCTCCCGTGTGAGCTTAAACTTCTTTTTTAATAAGTGAGGCCCAACACGTGAAATAATTAATTGAAATGAGTGGTAAATAACAGAGTCAAAGGTTGGAACTCAACACTTATCCCAAGAGCTTAAGCTAATAAAAAATAGTAAATTTAATTATTTAATCAATACTTTAACAGCTCCTTCCCTTGATTGTATGATCATAACATTACCTTTTCCACGGATCCAATGGCGATGTATCGACTGTTCTCATCTTCGTAATGAATGTGCTTCATTGTTACTTGAAGAGCCTTATCTCTGACCAGCTTGTTAAAGGGCCAACGAGTGAGAAGAGGTTCAATGAATACATACAGACCATCCCAGAGCAGATCTTGTATCAAAGGATGGGGATAGTAGAGATCCTCCTATAACAAAACTTTTGCACAATCAATGCGTTGGAAGAATATTGAAAAGCATATGTAGCAATGAGCAAGTATCAAAAAAGGATTGCTTAACAACAGGTGAAAGGTTGTTAGGTGAGATTAGGTGAAGTGAATTGTATTTTTTGCAGAAATTGTATAGAGAGTAGAGGACATCTTTTTTTTTTATTTTTTTTATTTTTTCCAATGTGGTTGTAGTAAGAGAATTTGAAAGGAAGGAATGAGAAGATGTGATTTGATTGATCCACCAACAGATTGGGAAGATGTTATTAATCGTGGCTTGCAACTCTGAGATCTAATATCTACAATATACACATTTGGAGAAATGAGAATGAGTTTAAACATGGGAGCCAGTGAAAACCAGAGGAGCAGCTCTTGAAAAAAAAATGAAGTGAGAATGAGAATTTTGGGAAAAGGAAAGTTTAAAAAGATAGTAGAAGATGTAGAGGTCTGCAGAAATTGGGGCATAAAGGAGGAATCTCTGCTATATAGCAATGTTGTAGGCATGAAGTTTATTTTGAGAGAGTTTTGCTACAAGATGTTAGATGATTGTTTTTCATTGATTAGCTTTTGTTTGTAAAGATGTTAGATTCTTGTAAGTTTGGTTCTTTGTGTTTGGAGTATGTTTGGTGTATCAAGAGTTTCAACTGTGGTGCTGAAGAGTTTGTAAATGTGTTGGCTTGTTGAATAGAAATCTCATTCATAAAAATAATAATAATAAAAAAAGGTAAACTCACCTTTGCACATAGATGACGCACTTTCTTCCAGTTAACTTCATTGTAAGGTTGAGTGTAGAGTTCCTCTCTCAATTGAAGAATGAGAGGTGTGATTGGGCCTACAAACCTTTTCCCATACAGGTATGACATGGGCATGTACACTAGGCGGCAATAGCACCACATTTTGGCTGCATTTTATGGGAAAGGCAACTGATAAGCAATATGTAGAAAGTTTAACTATATGTTAGAATATAAATTAAATGATTAAATTCATTATTTCCTATCAGTTTAAGCATTTGAGATAAATGGCGATTGAACATTGCATTAAAGCAAAAATCCTGAGTTTTGTTTATGTCATTTTCCTCCCATTTCAATTAAATATTCTATGTGTTAGCTAAACTTTACTTATTAAGTGTGAGTTTGAGTCCAAATGTGAGAATGAGTGTTAAAATGATAGAGAAGAAAGTAAAACCTCCCTAGTAACATAGGCTTCAAACAGCAGTTCTAACCATGTTTCAATTAAACACTGTATTTAATTTTCAAGAAGTATAAAGAAGTAGTAATTAAGCATATGTGTAGAAACCTGGATGCATGGGAAGAAATGAAGGAAGGATCCAAAATTCTGGAGGCATTGGGTTGCTTCCAATCCACTCGAACACACCAAGTATCTTTAACAAAGGAAAAATGCATACTAGAGTTAATTTTCAGCAAATAGTCATCATGCATATGTAAGGAATATTTGAACCTACATATATTTTCATTTCCCAATTATATGTGAAAGCAATATGATCACTAGATTTATGAAATATGTGTTAAAGTATTGATTAAATGATTAATTTTTTCCCAGTCTATAAGCTTAAGCTTTTGAGATTAGTGGTGATTTAACATGGATTAGTAGTGATTTCAATTAAATATTTACGTGTTGAGCCTCACCTATTAAAAGGGCTCGGTTTGATCCCACACATAAGGAGATCTATTAAAGTATTTAATTAAATGATTAAATTTACCCCTTCCTATAAGCTTAAACTTTTGAAATTAGTGGTGATTTAATAACATAGACATACCGAAAGCCAGGTCTTTCCCCAAGAAGATATGTGTGTTACACCACCATGATCAAGGATCCACTTTCGCGCTCTTGCACAAGCATTGTCCTGACCACCATCGGCTCCTTCCCCGAGTATACGCATGCAAATGTAGCTGAGGGCCGTGCAAAACATGGTGCTGTGGCCTTCTATGTGTAATCCCCACCCACCATCTTCATTCTACATACAATATGCAAAATTTACGCCATACTTGTTAAACATGACAGTTTAAACACACACATAAAATATAAAATATAAAGTATAAAAAATAAAAAGGATGAGGAAAGGAAGCAAGTAATTCAACATAAAATATAATCATATTCGCATAATTAACATGTAAAGCTTCCAAGAATATGCACCTGATGATAGTATATGTATCGAAGGATTTCCTTTTGATACTCAGTAGGGAACACAGTGTTAAGATGTCCTGTAATGTACAAACACATTACCTGCATTTTTTTCCGGGTTAAAAAGAATACAATTAATTAGTAGTTACATCAACATGAAAGCCAAAACAAGTCAAAAGCAGTTCAGACCTAAAGTTGCCAATTTTGACGTGACCCGCAAAGTCAACACGAATCAAACAACAAATTAGTAGTTTATGATTGATCTATATAATCTTATACACATGTCTCAACATGATCCGAAACGAACACACGACATAAAGGATGACAATTTTTTACACGACCCACTAACGCAACATGAAATTTGCGAGTTAGGGTTGATGAATATGGCTTGTTTAATTAAATAGGTCAGATTAGGATTGACTTATATAGTCTTATATCTATATCTCGACACGCGAACACAAATTGTCACCCCTAAGTCTAGTCTATAACACTCTAGTCTCATATTTGGGAAATGAGTAGCCTACAAAGAGAGTGTGTGGTTTATAAGAGATGCTCATGGATGCTAAGTCTCACATTGCTTAATTACTAGATGAAAATGAGCTTTATAAGTGATTTTAGAGAATCTTCAAATTGATTAGTACTTTTGGGATGATACCGTAAACGTGGATATAGCTTTTCCCTTAGCATTTGAAGTTTTGAATATTTAATAATATGTATTCCTTCAAGCATAATTTTCAAAATACTCCAAGCATCCTTAGCAGTTACACACTGAGATATTTGTGATAATTCATCAGGACCTGAGACTGCCAAGAATATGACATTCATAGCTTTATCATTCCCAATGGATGTAGTCTTTTCTTCCTTAGACCATTCAACTGTTGGCTTATATGAGTGTTTCTAACCAAACTCAATGATGGCCCAAACGTCTATGATTTAAGATACATTCTTATACGGATTTTCCAAAAGGCATAATTGCGTCCTTCAAAACAGGAATGGTATTATGAGTAAGAAAGTGAGACCTTTGAAACAGATTCAATGATCACACTCCGAAAATTAACCCTTTACATAGTGAACTCGCTCTAATACTAATTGAATATGAATTAACGACTCCAAATATCACCTAAAGGAGGTTCAATATATGTATACCAATATAATGCGGAATTTAAAATTTAGTAACTATCCAAACATTCACTAAATAATATGAAAGCAGTAAATCAAATCAACACAAGGAATTTGGTGACGATCGAGTTAGAAACTATTTGGAACCTCAAAGAGAAAAATCACTCCTAGGTAGCCAACCCAAAAATCAATCCACTCTAAAATAATAAAGGTTACAACAAGTTCACACTTACAAAACCTTTGAAGTTGACACTCTCTTGCATAAAACAAGTGACCCACTTGTTTTTCTACTACAGTGGCCCCTAGAACTTCGAGACAATTCTTCTACTTGATTTCCTTCTTCAGAACTCCAATAGGCTTCAAGTGTTGTTGAAGAGTTTGTATGGTTTACCAAGAACTAACTCTAAAAGTGTTATCCATGATAGATCTTAAACCTAAATTCTCTCTTAACACACGCTGAATTCTAAGCTGAGAATTCATAATCCAACTCATGCATGAAGCATGTTTAAATAGACTTGGAAGCTTGACTTCCAAGCAATCAGACGAATCCTTGAATTTCTAGAAGAAATCGTAGCGCTTTTGAACGAGTAAGTTTGCTCGTCCGGGTGGTGCTAGGTTGATTACTTGAAAACAAGGTTTTCTTTGGCCGCGCGTTCGAATCATCTTGGAACAAGTATGGGACACCACTACAAAAAAAAGCACTATACCAGCGCTCATTTGTCGGCGTTTATATTAAAATATCGACGCTTATTTTTATTACAAACACCATTTTTCCCCGCTCATCTTGCACAAGCGTCGGGAAAAGTAGTGTCGGCATAGGTTTTTTTATTTTTTATTTTTTTTTTGTAGTAGACGGAACCTTATGTCTGAATTCTTTATCTTTCATCCGAACCAACTTGTGACGAGACCTTTTACCTAAATTCTTGATCTTCCATCCGGACCAACTTGGGAAGAGTATGGGACGGGAGTTTTTATCCTCCGTTCGGACGTAGACCATAAAATCTGAATTTTTTACGATGGAAAAACTTAAGAACATCTGGTCTAAGACAATTACATCAAAAATGTTTTGTACGCCGAATTTAGCCAATGCATAAAAACTAACAAGTGGAAAAATTCAATTTTCATTTATTAGTTCGATTATATCTTTTTATTAATGATATCAACCTCCTAACTAACAGAATAAGATCATCTTATTTTGGACTTAAAATTTTATTTTGTTGCATCTAACGGCATATATGATATCACATAATTTTAAATTTTAAATGAAGTAGTATACCACTATTAAGATTGAGTTTGACATTGCGATTTCATAAACAGAAAGTGCAATTTTAAACCCAATTGCAGAAATGGTTCATTTGGGTTTGTATTTTTAAAAAATTGTGATTTAAAAATATAAAAAATATGTATTTTCAAATCGCAGGAAATGTGGTGCTTTTTTGAAAACACACAATTTTAAAGGCTAATATGCGATTTTAAGGTCAAACTACGATTTTATTAAACGCTTAACTGCATTTTTTAAAAATCACATTTTCAAATTGCACATTTTAAAATAGATAATGCGCCATGTGGTACTATCAACACTACATAACGTGGTTCTGACGAGGACGTCAGAGGTTTAAGGGGAGGTTTGTTACACCCTGGTCTCATATTGGGGAAATGAGTAGCCCAAATAGAGAGTGCGTGGTTTATAAGAGATGTTCATAAGTGTTAAATCTCACATTGAATATGACTAGCACTTTTCTTTGAGTCATTACATAGTCGACCTTCGAAAATGTTTCGGTGTTAAATATGAATCATATGATGATTAGTAAAAGCTATTATGTTGTTGATGATTTGTCCTGGTATCACAAGAAGTTCCTTGATGTATGCTTTTTACGTAAATATCTCAAAATAGTATGATCATTGATCTGTTTGATTATGTGATGATCACAATGATGATTAAAAAAAAAAAAAAGACTCCTGATAGTAATTATGAGTCTCACCAAGGGGGGAACGAAAAACAATGGCCCGGGCATTTTCAGCAGGCCAATGGCCATCACTGGCCTGCAAGGCGGAAAAGAAATGGACGGCCCTTTTCAATGCAGCTGTGGCCTTTTCATATGTGATTTCCTCTCCATCCTCAACCTTCACCGGGAGAATTGTTTGTTTGAAGTTCTTCTCCCTAAGGAACTGCAATCATTTTAACGAAGAAATTAATGAGCATATTATAAGTATAAACAATTTCTGAATCATTAGATATCTCATTATATAAATGCATTATGTTTCTAAGCACAACTTAAAACTAGCTTATAACTCGCAGTATGTGCAGTTTTTTTTTTCCATTATAATTATAAGTTTGATTTTGTTTTATATTATAATTTAATCTTTTATAGTACTATGTTTGTAGGCTTATGATATTATATATAATATCTAAACCCAAAGCTGAATGAAAATATTTTTTTACAATTCTTCTTGAAGATGTTTCGTCGTAAATCTGTTTGAAATTTAATTATAATGAAAGAGTAAATATTCAACAAAAAAATTCATACGATAGTATGAAATATGAGACTTTTTCATCTTGACGAAGAAGAATCTTAGATAGACTAAATTTGTTATTTGTTCTAAATTTCTCAATATGATTATATTTGTATTTATTTGTTTCCATATTTGATTTGAATGTTAGAGGGACACTTTTCAACATTGAGGAACACATGGGGTTTTGTCAAGTTGCCCAATTCACTTTTTTTATAAAACAAAAAACAAAAAAAAAAAAAAC
>FXXK01001493.1:16510-35991 GCA_900184695.1 Betula pendula | reverse complement strand
CTAAGGTAGTATGTTTTAAATAATTTCAATACTATGTGTTGTTTACTTCATCAGTCACACTGAGTTTGATAAATGAAAGAATAATATTTTTATGAAATTGAGTAGCTGATATTGTAAGCAATCACATAAATAAAAGTTTGGCTCATTGCGAAAACCCTCGGGGGGAGTTTTCATTCTTTATAAACTGTTGACTCACCATTTCTTCTTTTCTTTCTCTATGTAATCATGGATGATCTCTATGATTTACATAGATGTTACTTTTGTTACAGGTTGAGGGATTAGCGTTGGTTCGGGTGCGAGTCTAGAAGTCATTCAGGAGTATGATTGGTTATGCTAGCTTGTGGTCTGTTGATTTAAGCTTAGTCAGCCTTTGTTGATTTGTATTGATGCTTAGTGTGGCAAGCCATTATTGATGTATTATTTGTTGAGATTCAGTTGTAATGATTTTATGTAATGTAATAGAAGCTCTGATTTATTTTATTGATAAGTTTATCAAGTCATGGAAAGATTAAATTATTATAGGTGTTTCCAGTACTTATATTGTTTAATGATGTAGTAGTAACGTCTTGTGGGCTTATTGAGGAAAGAAAAAAATCTTATTTCTACTTTTTCTCTATGAATTTAGAGCGGGACGTTACATAGAAATCTCTAGGGTTAACATGCAGAAATTCAAGTAAAACCCAACTAACATAGCTAAATTTAACACTTACCTCAAAGATACGAAGTTTCAGTTTATGAAACTTCGATCCAACGCTCAAACTCCACAAATATGAAAAAGTTCTAGAAAAACAATCAAGATTAAGCAACATAATGAAGTGCGTAGCTTAATCTTGAAAATATAGACATGGGTTTGAAAATTTACTTCAAACAATCGGTAGAAAAAATGATCTAACACCGAGAAATGCGCTGCCGGTGTTAGAAATTACAACCAAAGTCTTAAAAGTTTACACTTTTAGGGTTTAGAGCAAACCCTAGGAGAGAGGAGAGAGCTTAGACCGTTGAAAGTGAGAAAATGAGGGAAAATGAACTGAAAAATCGTATTTTAGCTATTTATAGCGCAATATTGTACACTGCCATTCGGACAAAAAATAAAATTTTCGTTCGGACCAACTGTGGATGAATTGTGGATGAGGCATACTGACTGAACAGTAACAGAGTTTGTCTGGACCAATTGCAGACGAGGCTTACTAACTAAGCTCATCCAGACCAACTGCAGATGTGCTGCAAATGATACCTTCTTCCAAGCTCAATTTGGCTCCCTAAACATTGAAATTGGAAAATGATCATGAAATATTAAGTTGTAGAATTTTGAGTCAGCTTTCCAACACCATAAATTTTTCTTGAATCAGAGTTTGGAATCAAAAGTTATGATCATTTTATTCCAGTTAAGTTAATGCTAAAAATTACAGGTTCGAACGGAAAGCCACTGAAATGACTTTCTTGAAGCTTTTTACCCTTGATTATTAATTTCACTTAGTCATTTACATAATTAAGTTCATAAAATTCTTTAATCATATCTCAGGTATAACATAAGCTCTGTGTGTTATGCATTATATTGATATATTTAGTTGTTTCCGCTGCAATATATGTATATATATATAATCTCAAATGTGGTAAGCTCAAATTATGAGAAGTTGTTAGGTATGTACATGTTATTGTGAAGTTAAAAAAAAATATGTATGTGTTTGATTCGGGTCGTCAAGTAAGCCAGGTGTCAAATCTCAGAGGCTCAGAGCAAAACCGGCCTTAAATCTAAATGACATGAATTAAAATCGGTTTAAGTCCAAATCGACTTTAATCTAAATTCTTGACTTTAACCAGACACGCTTTTCAAATTGACCCTAAAAAATGGCCCAAAAGTCGTTGAGGTCGGTTTCTAAATTCTTGACTTTAACTAGACGTCCTCTTAAAATCGACCCCCAAAAACCGCCCAAAAATCATTGAATCGATTTTGAGGCTTGTTGGAGTCCTTTCAAACCAACTACAACTCGTCCTTTTTTTGTAGTGAAAATTTGTTTCGTAATTATATTGGCCAACCGCATATGTTAAGCATGGGGACAAATTCAATGGATGGACGCAACTTGGGCCACCCCCATTGGGTAAAGGACACTTCAACTTCTAGTGTCAATAAAAATATTTCATCCATTTGACTTTACTCTCTTCTTAGTTCTTTTGTTTCTAATTTTTTCTGGACTGGGAATTTCCAAAAGTATTAAATTTCACACAGTTTTGATTAAATCAACGTTGTGCCAACTAAGAACTACATAAGCTATCGGTTGATATGAATGTCCCACTTCTGTCTCTTTGTGTAGTACATCCCCCCAAGAACAAGAGTTGCTCTACTTGCTGCAAGATGATTTGCACGAGAAAAGTGAGAAGAATGAACAACGTACATAATTTTCCGAGAAATAGCCTATTTATTATTTTGTTTTTCATGAATTCTTTTATTATAGTTGAAATAATATTTTTTAAGTGGCTTTTTTTGTTTTGTTTTGTTTTTTATTTTTTTTTTTAAGTGTCTGAGATGAAAAATCACTTAAAAAGCATCACATCAACACATAAAATTGGTATGAAAAATACCATTACTCTTATGTAAGGATTCTCATACGAAAATTTGGTGCTGTAAAAAATTTACAAGAAATCTCCGATAAAGACGCCCACTACAACGGCATTTAATTTTAACACGAAATGAAAAACTAGCGGTAATACACAAGATTTCTCTTTTCAAAAAACATTGTCATGACCTTTTCATCGTGGTTGCTTGACATCCCACCGAATACTAAGAGTGTGACATCCTACCAAACATTAAACGTACATTTAAGTTTGCGATTTAAAAATTAAAGTATGACTTAAAAATAGCAATTTGAAAATATAATTTTTAAAAAATGAATTAAGCATTTGAAAAAAATTGTAATTTAGTTTTTAAAATTGTGTGTTATCAAAAAAACACCTAATTGCTTGTGATTTTAAAATGCAGATTTTCTACGTTTTTAAATCGCAATTTTTTAAAAACGCAATCTTAAACGATTCATTTTTTGCGATTTGGTTTAAAATTTCATTTTTTGTCTACGAAATCACAATGCCAAACCTATCCTAAGAGCTTGGGGTATACAAGTCGTTACGGTTAGCGGTTATTGCTTATAACCGCAATCGCAACCGCTTTAGGCGATTATCTTATTTTCATAAACGCAACCAATCTGCTTTAGGTGATTAGCAATTATTTTATAACCGCTGGTTAGTGGTTATTTGGAGCACAGACTGCACGTGTAATGGCCCAAAAATTTAACTAACTTATAATTAAATTCATGGTTTGCCTCATAGCCTTAACTGTCCAGATTCAGTAGGGTTTGTGCATCCAAAAAGATTTCTGGTACAACTCCTGTGCCCCAGACATTGCACAAACATATCGTCTCATACTAACAGTCCGATTGAGTTCGACCTTAGGTGGCCCACACTGACTAGCAAAGTTATGACGACCCAATCCATAATTTCACTGTAGCTATTTTTTTTTTTGAAAACCTACAGTAATCATGAACCGGATCTATCGCCACAGGGTGATAGAAAACACCTGCTATACCTGTATCTCACAACGTATCATGAGAATACCTAATACATCAGAGTCATATATCACATCAACTATAAACTGAGCGGAAGCATTTATAATCAAATGGAGTAATCAAAACACCTGTAGAGCTGACAATAAAAATACTACTGATTAAAGTTTTACATGTAAATATACAAAAGAATGGCTATACAAACGTGTCACATGCGACACAAGTCATATATACAAAAATACAGTTGTGAATACATCATCACAACATCAAAAGAATAGACTAAGTAAGAGTCTATACAAAATGTACATGTCCCACGACATCAGTCGTAATAGTCGAGGTAATAGGCTACGGGATCATCATCCAAACTCTCAGTACCTGCACCAATATCTATGTAACCATAGAAATCATCCATGATTACATAGGCGGAAAGGAAAATGAGTGAGTCAACAGATTCAATGGATAAAAGTCCACTGAGTTTTCGTAAAGAACCGAAGTGTTAGTTACATGAGTTTACAATAACAGCTACTAAAAGTATGGCATTTATTTTGAAACATGAATAGCTGATAAAGTAAACACATGTGGTCATAAAACATCTGAAATATTATAATAGCTAAGTACATACATATACGTTCCAGTCTCCCGCCTGTACTAGCACACATACGCACTCAACTATGTTATAGATATATCATATAACCCAGTTACACCTATATACAAGTATTCCCTCCCCTATGGATGAAAACACAAGCATATAAGCATATCTAGACAATAAAACATAAATGTCATATGCAACTAGCCGTAAGAATATACATATGTGCTTGTCCATGAAACCTCATATGCATACTAATACGTCTATGATCAATAAAACATAATTCATCATATAAAACATCACATGAAACTCATCATATAAAACATCACATAAAACTCATCATATAAAACATGTTAATTCAAATCCAATACACACGGTATTACCCCCGTGATCAAGGTCTAGTACACACGGATTCACCCCCGTGATCAAGGCTTTGTACACACGATATCACCCTCGTGATCAAGGCTTTTTACACACGATATCACCCTCTTGATCAAGGCTTTGTACAAACGATATCACCCTCGTGATCAAGGCATTTTAAACTCTTTTATCACATGCTCATAAAAATCATGTAAACATAATTGCCATATTCACTTCTCAATACAAATCCCAACAAAGCATCATGAAACTTAATCAAATCAATCTTTTTGCCATACATCATTTCTCAATTACCAATAGCAAATCAAATACCATAAAACTCAACAGTACAATATATGATATATATATATATAGATATATATATCCGTCATAATCATAAATCGCAATAATCATCAAAACTCATCATCAATTACTCAATCAAATCATCATAAATTCTCAAGAAGATAGTCGAAATCACAAATCACATATTGTCACAAGATATCATCGGTTCGACTTTTAAATCATTATATTGTTTCTTCGAAATCTCATCAAAAACATTTGTTTTGTTTAGCAAGTACATCTGCTAAACATTGAAAACAAAACATAAAACAGTTTAAGGTTTGTATCACTCTCAGTAAGTATAAATACTTACCTTTTTTTCCGCTTGATGCTTGACAATCACAAGAACTCAACACTCGTTTGCTTCCTTGGAATCTTCTCGATCCAACTATTGCATATTATGCATTGGAGGACTAGATTTAGCCCTAAGCCTCCAATCCCATATTATGTGCCTGCAATCAACCGCATCATTAGATCCTGTTAGACTACCAAACTCTAAATCCCATTACACATAAAGCTACCCGCGTGCTCTCACGTCGCATTACTAACTTTCTTAAAACTAGCTAAACACCGCTACCCATATGCGAGTTAACGCATATAAGGGCTTATTCTAATTAATTACATACTTAGAGAATTCATCATTTGTATTATCAACTTATTGCATCATTAATTTATGAAAACCAAGTATGCTTGGTCACATAGTATATATATACACACTAGGTTAAGCACAACTCAATAGTGCACTTAACCACTTATATTGTTTATGAATACATGCATTAGTCATTTATTATAATTCTAATTGGATTAAAGCCAATATATGTATTTATATAATATTGCTAATTTATATTTATTGACGTAAGGTTATTTGAAACATATTATTATCATCCGATGACATTTTCATCATTAACAATTATATTTAATACATTATCATTTGGTTAGTTTGACATACAAGTAACTTTGACCATTAACATATTAACTAATTCCATATTAACATATCTTAGCAAATAGATTATACATAATTATCTTATATACGTAATCTATTTCATTATTATTGTCACTTATCACATATCACTATAGATTAATATTATCTTTCATTCATAACTCTACTTTATATCATTACCTACACATTTAATATTACAACCATTATCTAATTACTTTATCTATTTACTTTTATTACTACTATATATATATACATTAATCTTATTTCTTTTATACTTATTTCATTTTAAACCATAGCTCACTATGGTTAGGATTTGTTAACTTTTAAACTTTCTTTTAATACCCACTCTATGATTAATTACACACCCAAGTCTTTTAGATTATAAGACTTTAAGGATTTAATGGGTTATTAACCCCTTAGGATTAAACTATAATCTCATACTCTATTATCACAAATAGTTTATTTGATAGTCTAAATGAAATAGAGTGTCTTGAACTCTCCAAGACACATCTTGAATTACATTAACTATTTACATATTAAATAGGTTCTAATTAAACTTATCTTAACAAACTCTTTACACATATTAATTAGCATTACTTTCCCTTTATTCATAAAACCAACAACCTACAATAAATCAAGATTTTTAATAAACAATTAATCTCATATAAGAGTATGTCTAACATTTATTCTTCACATAGACATACTCAACTTATAGCCACATAACCTTACTCTTATAATCAAGAGCCTCAAGCAATTCTACAATTTATCCTCAATTAATAATCCCATAAAAATATAACATCAAGAGTCAATCTTTAACTTCCATTAAAAATCAACTTCAAGCTCTATATACAAACACCCAATCGGTCAATACAACAAAAATCTCTAAAATTAATCCAAATCCACCCAACATTCTAATTCCATGAACACCCATTCGGTCAAGGACCAAAATACACAAGGGAATCAAACCCAAACCCAAATCCCAAGCAATAAACATGATTTTCGTACTATTATCACAATGGGTAGAAAAAAACACCAAAGGGAAGCTAGAGATCTTACCTCACAACAACTCATTCGGCCATTCATCAAAATTCCAAATAAAACCCTAGATTTCGGACCCTAGCAAAATCATAGCAATCCATATGATTTTCGTGCTTGATAATCAATGGGTAACACGAAAATATAGAGAAAAAGGTTATAGATTTTACCTCAAAAAGACCCATGGCCGAAAAACCCATCTTTTTCTTCTTCTTCTTCACTGCATCACTCTCTCGGATTCTCACTCTCAATCTCTCGGTCTAACTCTCTCTCAGCATCATCTCTCTCTCGGTCTGGGACGGCGTGGAGCACCGAAGAAGATAAGGAGAAGAAACAGAGAAGAGAAGAGAAAGAAAAGAAAGAGAAGGAAGAGGGGCTGGGTGTGCGTGACAGAGAAGAGCCAGGGGAGAGAAAAGAAAAGAAAAGAAAAGAAGAAAAGGAATAGAAAGAGGGGGAGGGGTGCACGTGGGGTAGCTTAGCCCAATTCTTTTTTTCTTTTTCTTTTTCCATTTTTCTTGCAAGGATAAGAGGATAAGATATCCCCACCTAATCAATCATAATCTAACATGTGGCAATGGGAGATTGTCTTTTAATTTTAAACCCCCATCTTACATAAATTATAACATAACCCACCATATATTAATTCTATCATTTGCTAATTAATATTTGACCCCATATTTAATTTATTTATCATTTACACATACAAATAATTATATATCACACTAGGACTTATTATTATTATTTTCATTAACATTATCTTAATACATTTTTATTCCAATTCTCTTAATATAATTATTAAATAATATTATTATATATTATTACCACACTAGAATCATTATTAATTAATATTATTTACATTTTATTAATTTAAATTGCTTAAGGGTCATAAGCAATAAATTGCTTAATTATTTTCTGAGCGTTACAAAAGTTGTAACGGTGACCCCACTCAATGAATGGTGCGCTGGTCACAAACTCTTAATCATTGGATCCAAGGTGATCATCATAAAAGAAAATATTTGATCATAAAATCAACTTGTATTAATAGTAAGACCACGACTGTTCTACCGGATTTACCCATGTACCATAATCTTACTATGTAGACATTATTCATTTATTCCAAAATATGGGTATGTATATAAGCAATTAATGTTATGTCATAAAAACGGTAAGCTTAATCATAAAGAAAAACGTGCTTAGTCATTTGACATATTGCACTCTTAAATTTGCAGTTTCATACTCAGTTATTTATTTACCTCGACTACTCATTTGATGCCTCAGACATTTTGTACCCTTCGTTAACTGTAAAATAACCCAACAATATGCTAAGAACGCAATCACTTACTAATCGTGGGGTATGTGTGTTTTTTGCCTTAAAAATCATAATTTGAGTATTTCTGGTCACCATCAAACGTTTGACATAATTATTGAACGTTCGTTCTTTAAAGATTGAACGTTCGATCAAGAACAGTGGAATGTTCGATGTATACCCAAAATGCATGAATGTTTAAAAACTTCTACCAAACCTAACCACGACTATACTTAGACTTAATGCAGTGTCAAGAAACATAGTAAATATGTATTTTAAAGGATAAAACACAAAGTTATCCATTTTATCAAAACCATTTGGAAATCTAACACAAGGGCTTTTAAATCTTTATAATCACATTTTGAAAACAAAACATAATTATATCTTACATATAATGTTGAAAGATAACATAAGTAGGAGTAACGATTCGAAGTTTACCTTTAGAAAAGATAACATTTTTCAAATGAAAACCTCCCTAAAAAATCCTTTTATAAGCCTTTGAAAATGGGTTTCTGGACTCTCTGGACGAGAAATGATGGATTTTGTATAAGGGTAGGGTATATTTTATAGGGGAATGGGGCGAGTTGTTGGTCCCTTATGAAAAATTTATTTTGGAACATGATTGAACGTTTGTTGTACGCTATCGAACGTTTGATATATTTTTATCCAGAGATTCTAGGATTTTTTATCGAACGTTTGATAAAAGTACCGAACGTTCCATAAAAGCATCGAACATTTGATGTACGGTACTGATACGTGTTCTGTGTATGTGCAAGCTTGCAGAGAACGTGACTGTACTGTTCATCGAAAGTTTGATGTTGTCTTTTTTGAAAAAATATATGTTATTTTAAATGTTTACTCAAAAGGAAATGGGTGTTTTTTAATAAAATATTTTCCCACAATAATTTGGAAATTTTTTAAAAATATTTTGGGGCATTACAGCACGTTTATAACCGCTTTTTATATATAGGTCATCTGAGCCTTTCTTAGGCCTCTTTTTAGGGTTTCTTGTATATTGTTTTTAGTATTTTTGGCCACTTTTTAGAAAAAAAAAAAAAAACCATTCCATGAGACTTATAGAAAAAAAAATTGAAATTAATTTGCTCTCTCTAACTCCCACATCTGCAACCAAACGTAAATAATATATATATAAACAAAAACAAACTTGATAACTAACGTCTAACGTCTAACAAAATTATAAATCCAAAACATTTAAAATGAAATCAAAGCATACAACCATTATCACAAAAAATCCTGTGTAGAATAAACAAAAAAGAAAAAAAAAAGGAAAAAGAAAAGAAAAGAAAAGAAAAGAATATATATATAATATAATTTATATAAGGGTAGGCGGTTAGCAATTATTAACCACCTACCCTTACCCCTAAAACTGCTAATCGCTTCTGATTTTTTATAATCGTTTACAAAAGCGGTTATGCGGTTAACGATTAGTGGTTATAAGCGGTTAGCAATTATGGGGTAGTTAGAATCGCCCTGTTTGTACAGCCCTACTAACATCACTAGAAGAAGTTATTTAAATTTCATTTCATTTTAAAAATGTAGGTAGATTTTTTTAAAAAAAAAAAAAAAAATCACTTTCAGCAGACTTCCTTAGAGCACTAGCAGGAGTCTCCTTTAGATTTTTTTTTTTAAATTTAAGAACCAATTTACTTTTTACTTTCCTATTCAAATAAACTGCACAATAACTTCCTTTATCTGTTCTCTATACCATTTAAATATTCTTTCAAATGAATATTAGGGAAAGAGAAAGCCATTTAAATGTAATTTCAAATAAATGTTAGAGGAAAGATATTTTTTTTTTGAATAAAATAATGGATATGGAAGCAAAAAGGCTATCTTATATTTAGGGTATCACTTTTGGTTCCATTGAGTTTTCTTTATTTAAGAACACTAGCAACAGCTTTCTTAAATCTCATTTTCTTTCCGAAATGTAGGAAATGAAAGCATAAAGACAAAATTATGCTAAATATGCAGCGAAAAAATAAAGCGGTTTTAGAAATACCTCCATCCATTATGCTCAAACGGAATCTCTAATGCAACAGCACTTTAACAAGAACAACTCCACAAAGAGAGCAGCAGTTAAACTAAAATTATTAAGGCGTTTTCTGACCTATGCCTAATTGCCCTTAAAGATGGAATACACATGCTCCATATTTATAGGTTAGACAAGGGACCTTCAATTAATTGTAGGCTTTAATTATTCCTCCCATAAGGAATAAAATGAAATGATATAAAATCAAATTAATTGCAATTATTGTTAATTCCATAATCTTAATTAAGATNTTGTGGAATAAATTACTGTACACCGCAATCTTTATTAATAAAGATTATAAACTATATACACATGTGGTATACAAGTTATACCATATAAAGGATTTCTTATAGGAAAACTCATAAAAAAAACTCTTGCAACAGATTCCCTTGGTGTTCCCTAAACCAAGGAACACCAAGGGAATCACAAGTGCTACCCTAAATATAAGGTAATGTTTTTGCTTCCATTAACATTATTTTAAAATAAAAAGATTCTCTTTTTCCTCTACCGTTTATTTGAAAGAATATTTAAATAGTTTTCTCTTTCATTTAACATTTATTTAAAAGTATATTTAAATGGTATAGGGAAAAGATAAGTAAAGCTATTGTGGAGTTTATTTCAATAGAAAAGCAAAAAGTAATTTTGTTCCTTAAACTTAAGGAAAATATAACTAAATCTCATTCAATTCCCTAAATGTAGGAAAACTCCTAAAAAAGATTCACTTAATATTATTTAGGGTACAAAATTTAGGGTACTACTTTTGCTTCCATTAATATTATTTTAATATAAAAATGCTTTCTCTTTCCTTTAATATTTATTTGAAACAATATTTAAATGACTTTCTCTTTCATTTCTATTTTCTCTAATATTTAATTTAAAGAATATTTAAATGGTATAAAGAAAGATGATTAAGAGATGGGTGTGGGAATGAGCTGAAGCATTCTCCAGTCTACATGTGAGGCAATCCAAGTACATCATTGATCTCTTGCACAATGGTTGGTGCCAAACCATACATGGCACCTACAATTTCTGGTTCCAAGTTGTTCGTATTTGTTGGTGATCCACACTCAGACTCAGACACTGTTACCTATTGGTAAGTCATAGGAGCTTTACAATATTGCACAATCACAAGGCCTGACATTGCTTACTCGGTAAATCAGTTGTGCCAATTTATGCACTCTCCAACATCAGTCCATTGGGTTGCTACTGTGAGTGTTACGGTATCTCAAGGCCAAGGAGTATAGATCACGGGTTGTTTTACAGCAAGGGCACTCTTGCTTTGGAAGCTTTTTATGATTCTAATTGGGGTGGTGATCCCGACAATAAGAGGTTTAATACGAGGTCTAGAATTTTTCTTGGCCTGTGTCTTGTTTCTTGGTGCACTAAGAAACAATGTGTGATTGCTCATTCAAGCATAGAGGTTAAGCATCGAGATATAATAAAAAGTATGATGAAAATATATTTACATTTTAAAATTAAATTATAATAAAGAATCTAACGCATAGCGGAGGATATGGGCTAGTAAATATAATAACAAAATGTCATTCAATCTCATGCTCATACGCGGTGTAGCTTTATCTATTTAAATGGTGGGTTTGAGCCTACTCATACACAGATTACCTAAGTTTTAGGCCCTGCTCCTGCCCGGTCATTACCTTCTCCTTTTGTTCCTCTGACTAGACAACTCTACATCGGAGGAAAGCCTCTTTCAGGCCATATCTCACAACAGTTTCTTTTGCAACTTCTTCATTCAAAAGTACTGCACCGTCAAATCTCAAATTTCAGGTTATAACCGACGACTGAGGATCAAAATCACTGCCTCTCAAGTTTAAGGCCACCCAAAACTCTCCTTTTGTTCCTCTTCTAATTAAGCCAAGTTCTGAACACGCAGCACCTTCTTTCACGTGACGAAGGTACGTAGTCCCATCTCTCTCTCTCTCTCTCTCTCTGCAGCACCTTCTTCAAGTGACGAAAGTACGTCGTTCCATCTCTCTCTCTCTCTCTCTCTCTCTCTCTCTCGGTTACCCCAAGCTACCATGTAACTCCACCCCTGGGTAGGACGGCCCAACTATCTGTCTCTCTAGGTTACCCCCAAGCACCATCCAACTCCGCCCCAGGGTAGGACGAACACACCATTTCAAGCTGTCCCTTCTTCTGTTATTTTTTTTTCTTGCTTACGTGCCAAGAATTCAATATGCTGGATCATTTCATTTGACCCATTTCTTCTATTAACTTTTAGATTTTTATTGCACTGTGATAATTATAATCGAGTTTTTTATATACTGAATGCCCTCCCCTGACCCATTATATTTGTTTAGAAAAACAAAAATTGTTCACGGAGATAAAAGCCATCTAAATGGTTCCATTCAAGAGCTTTTTTCCTAGATATTTAAAAAATAAAAAATCATTTTGTTGGCAAAAAGGATTGATTATTTTGTACATCCCTCTAATTAAAACAACTTTTTACGATTATGGTTGCTTTAATGTTGGTTAATTATTACTATATACGTATATATGATTGGTTTATTCATCCAACAAAAGAAAGAAACTGGGAAAGAATGTGGAGGCTTAAGATAGCAGAGTGTGGCAGTGATCCTTATATCTTCAGTACAAACAACTTTGTTGGGAGGCAGATATGGGAGTTTGACCCAGAGGCTGGTACCCCTGAAGAGAGGGCTGAGGTTGAAGAGGCTCGTCAAAATTTCTACAAGAATCGGTTCCACGTGAAACCTAGCAGTGATCTCTTATGGCGAATGCAGGTACCCTTATCTTCTCTCTCTCTCGCTCTATATTCCATTATTATTTCCTCTACACTTAAAACGGCATCAAAATCTGTGTCTTGGTTTACTTCATAACTATTACTCTTAGGGAATGAATTATGATACCACTTATTCAAACGCATAGTATATAGTTATATGACAGCAGATCTTTAATTAGTTTGTGTTTGCCATTTTTAAACGTACTACTTAAAAATAGCTTGTAATTTGAAAATGCAATGTTAAAACTCATATTACTTGTGTTTGGCATAAAAAATCTTAGTTTAACTTTAAAAATTATTTGTTTTTAAAAATTCACATATTATTTATAATTTGAAAATTCATATTTTTCTATATTTTCGAACCACAATTTTTTAAAAACGCTCTTATGAGAGTGTCTATAACTATTACATGTCATTTATTGCATTTGAACCACACCAAATTTACTTTTGGTTAGGCGAGTGTCATTCACGCTCCATTGGGAATACAATGCTGTATTTATACAAGGGGAAGACAAAATACAGATAAAAGCCATATATTAAACGTGCTTGATTTTCTGTGTATAGCTAATCTATGCCAGCTCATGTAACTGACTAACTAAAGTTATGAGCTGAAACCCCCCTCAAGATGGAGAGTAAATACTAAGGAGGTTCATCTTGGATAAAATTGCAAAAAACATACGTAAACTAAGTGCTTTGGTAAAAATGTCTCCAAGTTGATTTTTGGAGGTGACATGAAGAGTGTGAAATAGACCTGGCTGAATGTATTCTTGTACAAGATGACAGTCTATTTCTATATGTTTGGTTCTCTCATGATAGACCGGATTGGCTGCAATGTGAATTGCAGCATGGCTATCACAAAAAATCAAAGTAGAACTAGAATGTTCAACTTGCAGGTCTCTCAGCATGGAAGTTAACCATTTTAATTCACAACAAGCAGATGCCATTGAGCGATACTCAGTTTTAGCTGAGGAACGAGAAACCATTTGTTGCTTTTTGGATTTCCATGAAACAAAAGAATCTCCAAGAAAAATATAAAAACCAGTTACTGATCTATAGATATCTAGGCAAGTTGCCCAATCTAAATCACAAAATGCTTTCAACTGAAGATCAGATTTAGAAGAGTAAAACAATCATTGACTAGGATTAGCCTTCAAGTAACGAAGGACATGGTGAGCTGCATCCACATGAGGCTGACAGGGTTGGTCCATGAATTGACTTAAAGTTTGGATATAATAAGAAAAATATGGATGAGTGATTGTAAGGTATAGGAGACGTCCAACATGTGACGACCCGATTCATAATTACACTGTAACTTTTTTTTTTTTTTTTGAAAACCTACAGTAATCATGAACCAGATCTATCGCCACAGGGTGATAGAAAACACCTGCTATACATGTATCTCACAACGTATCATGATAATACACTTATTACATCAGAGTCATATATCACATCAAATATAAATTGAGCGGAAGCATTTATATTCAAAGGGAGTAATCCAAACATATAAAGCTGACAATACAAATTCTAATGATTTAAAATTTACAATGTGATTATACAAAGGAATGGCTATACATTGGCGTCACAGACGACACAAACCATATATACAAAATACAGTTTGTGAAAGCATCAGAAACATGAACAAAAAAATATACTAAAGTCATGTCTATACAAAAGAAGTACGTCCCACGACATCAGTCGTAGTAGCCAAGATAGTAGGCTACGGGATCGTCATCCACATCCCCTGAACCTGCATCAACATCTATGCAACCATAGAGATTATCCATGATTACATAGGCGAAAAAGAAATAAGTGAGTCAATAATCTCAATGAATAAAAATTCACCGAGTTTTCGCAATGAACCGAAGTATTAGTTACATGAGTTTACAATAACAGCTACTAAGAATATGACATTTTATTTTGAATCATAAAACATCAGAAATATAGTAATAGCCGAGTACATACATGTACGTTCCAGTCTCCTTCCTGTACTAATACACATACGTGCTCATCTATGTTATAAATATATCATATAACTCAGCTACACTCATATACAAGCATTCATTCCCCTATGGGTGAAAACACAAGCATATAAGCATATCTAAGCAATAAAACATAAATCACATATGCAGCTAGACATAAGAGTATATAGAAGTTCTTGCCCGTAGCGAACTCGTAAGCATACTAATATGTCTATAAGGAAGACCAAGAAATCATCATATGCAACTAGCCGTAAGAATATACATATGCGCTTTCCCATAAAACCTCATAAGTATACTAATACGTCTATGATAAAGACCAATAAATCATCATATAATATGTCTCATAAATCAATTATAAAATCATCATGCTCTTATGCAATGTCTCTGTCTCTGGTGCACATAGATTTTTACAACCCCTGTGGCGTGGGTTACTCTGTACTCTATCTCTTTCTTTCTTTCTTTTTTTTCTGTTGCACACAGATTTTTACAACCCCTGTGGCGTGGGTTTATATGCACTCTTTATGCTCTTCATACATATGCTCTGAAATATCATGCAAACTCTTTACTCTATGTTCATATCATTTTATAAATCTTTGCCATATTTCATTTTCTCAAATATCAATAGCAATTCAATATCATAAACTCAACATATCATTATACATATATCTATATCCGTCATAATCATAAATCACAATAAAACATCAACAATCACTCTTCAAATCATCATAAATCTTAAAAAGATAATCGAAAGCACAATCACATATTATCACAAGATATCATCGGTTCGACTTTTAAACTATTATATTTGTTTCTTCAAAATCTCATAAAAACATTTGTTTTGTTTAGCAAGTACAACATCTGCTAAACATTGAAAACAAAACATAAAACAATTTAAGGTGTGTATCACTCTCAGTAAGTATAAATACTTACAAATTTTGCTTGATGAATATCGACTTCTAGCACGAATGTTTAAGCAATGCCCACTGCACATTTACATTGCCAAAACATTATCAACTTATACACTCATACTCACAACCCATTACCCATGATACTTGAAAATGCAAGTATCAAAGTAGTCATGGGCAACCCATAGTATTCTAGAGTTCCAAATAGCATAAAAATGATTTATTCAATCAACCCATTGCATTATACTAGGGTTAACCTCATAAAACCCCAAAAATGACAACTATAGAAAAATCTAGGGTTTTGAACATTTACCTTAAAACTTGAAGAATTCAAAGTTGTGCACTACGAAACTTCAACCCGATGAGTGTAGAGTAAAACCCAACAAGAATCCTAAGAAAACAACCATTCATAAGTCATACATTCGAGAATATAGCTTAAGTATTGAGAAGTTAGGATTTTGAGAATTTTACCTAAAATCGATCGGTGGAAGTAGGTTTTCAACGCCTAGAATCTTGATTTCGGGGTTAGAAATGTGTTTAGAAGCTCTCTAAGATCAATACCCAAGGTTTTGGTATAAACTCTGTGAGAGAGAAGAGAGAAAAAGCGTGAAGAAAGAAGAAAAATCGGAAAAAAAGGGTGAAAAACGCGTTTTAGCCTATTTATAAGTGAGTGAACAGTACCACCGTTCGGACGACAGTGTCATAGTCAGTCCGGACCATGCTACGGATGAGGTGCGGACAGTCGCTACTGACTGAACAGCAGCCGAGACCGTCCGGACGACCTGCAGATGACCGATACTACCAGCTTGATTTGACCCTCAAAACGTTGGAATTGGAAAATTTTCATGAAATACAAGGTTATAGATTTTTGAGTTAGCTTTCCAATGAAATAAATTTTGCCTCAATAAGTGTTCTAAGTCAAAAGTTATGAGCATTTTAGTCCAACGGGGTAAAAATTAAAACTATCAATTCAAGTGAAAACCACCAAAATACTTTCCTAAAGCTTATTTTCTTTGCATTTGTCCATCCTTCTTACTTTTAATTAGCGTTTTACCCTTGTCTATTTAAAGTGATTTATAATCCATAATTAAGATCTTGGGCGCTACACCACATGTCTTCGATAACTAGTAGGATTTGAGATTAAAGGGCCATCAAGGCTTTGCATTGGGATCCATAAGTAGCTTTGTTGGTTTGGTAGCCAATATGCCAGAGTCTACTAGAACCTCAAGAGCATACTTTCGTTGTCATACTGAACTTCATTGAGAAGACTTGACTATTTCAAGACTAAGAAAGAATTTAAGTGATCTAAGGTCCTTGAGTTTGAACTGAGCATTGAGAATATGAGTAAGATCCGAAATAGCAGCCGGATCATTACTAGGCAACACTATGTTGTTGACATAGACTAAGAGGATGATATAAGATGATCCAATTTTCCTTGTGAATAAGGAATAATCACATTTTGATTGAACAAAGCCATGGCTAAGCAAAGCACTGGAAAGTTTGCTGAACCATTGCCTAGAGGCTTGCTTCAAGCCGTAGAGAGATTTCTTCAAATGGCATTTTTGAGAAGACCCCCCTTGCTGGAATAACCAGGAGGTAAAGACATATAGACCTCTTCATACAAGTCCTCGTGAAGAAATGCATTATTAACATCAAGGTGGTGAAGATGCCAACCTTTGATAGTAGCTATGGCAAGAACGCATCTGATAGTGGTGAGTTTAACCACGGGTGAAAAGGTTTCATAATAGTCAATTCCTTCTATCCTTTAGTCACTAAACATGCTTTATACCTTTCAACTGATGGTGTGTTTGTTTGGAGGTAATTCAGTAAGAACCCAAGTATCATTTTGTTCAAAGGCTGAGATTTTAGCCTGCATTGCCTCTCGCCAAAGGGTATCTTTAATGGCTTGGTGAAAGTATTTGGGTTCAACTTGAGAAGATTTAAACTAAAGTGTCTATGAGAAGGTGAATGTCTATCATAAGACAAAACGGAAGATAAAGCAAAAGGAATACCTGAAGAAGGACTATCTGTCTTTGGAACACGATTATGAGATAGAGAGGAAGCAACCAATTGATAGTGGTATTCTTGTCAGTACCCTGGTGGATGTCAAGGACGAGAAGTCCTTATGAGGTGAGGAAAAACAGGTGAAGAAGGGAGAGGATCTATGTGGAAAGAAGAAGATACAATGGGAGAAGAGGGTGGATGAATTTGAGAAGCAGAATGTAACGCTCCAGCAAAATCATTTAACTGGTAAATGACTTAGTGGTTCGCCTCCCAACTTTAACCCTCCAGGTCAAAACTCAGGGATCATACACTCTCAAAAGAAAGAAAGTATCTACAGCAAAAGACTTGTCTCTTACATACATAGAGAGAACGACTAAAGAACCATAAGAGAATATACCAAAATAAAAACATCATAATCATAAAATCTTAATCATAATTGGCTTCAAGTATGGCTCAAGGCCGATCATCACAAAATATAAATCATGATATAGTTCTAATAGCAATTCAATTCCTAATCTTCAAAAGATAGAGTATGTAGACAATATCTATCATGTCTTGCGGGACTCCTTGCTAGCTCTCTACATGCTGCTCAACCACACATGATCTAACTCAAATATGATCCTGAGTATTCCCTCCATCTGGACCATATCCCTTGAATGACCCGTCATTGTGTAAGGTATCTATAAAACAAACCATATTTTATAGGTGGAAAAGATACAAAAGTTAGTCCACAACTTAGTGAGCAAGCAATATACATAGTATACAGGTTATCATTGTGAACTCAGCTTATAAAAGAGATATGCAGTGTATTCATTTTTATAAAATCATGGCATGAGAATATACTATAAGATATATGATAATGAACATGTGATATGTCAACAATATGGTCTATCTGAAACATTATCCTCTCTTAGCAAGATTTACGCGTCCTGAAGGACTTCTGGTACAATTCTGATGCTTTGGTCATTGCACAAACATATTGTCTTATACTAGCAGTCCAACCGAGTCCGACCTCGGATGGCCCACATTGACTAGCAAAGCCGTAATAGTGACCTCACTCAAAGAATAATGCGTTAGTTACAAAACTCTTATCAATGGATCCAAGGCACACAATGCGGCAATAGATAACTGGATCATAGGGTTAACTTGTAATAATGGTTAGCCCATGGCCATTGCTCCTTTCAGGATGGTGCACCACATCATAAGATGCACATCAATCTTTCAAGTCTTTTATATGCATGGTCTTTACAACTCATCATTTCATTAATCACAATCGTTTTAACAAATAGAGTTCACATTTAAGCATAAATAAACATTTCATGGAGTCGTAAACATCCATATTTTGTATAGCAAAAAAAGTCATACTATGCGGAAAAGTAATAACATGTATTTGTGTGAGTTTACTCATTTGTGGCGTAAGAATCAACTAAATAGTCTTTCAACAGATCTGCAACCTTTGAATATGAGAAAGTATCCTTCTATTAGTGTAAGGCTAGATAAAAGTCACTTTAAAGCCCTAATCACCCAAAAATGACATTCTACCTAAGGTACGAACGTATGCGCATAATACACGAACGCATGTGCAGTTCTTGACATACATACAAATGTTTCTATATTGACCAGAAAGTTGTTACATGGTTTATTAGGTCCTTCTAAACCTTAATAATG
>FXXK01001492.1:52516-79433 GCA_900184695.1 Betula pendula | reverse complement strand
AGTCCACACCCCAGTGAGTGGTTAGCGAATGTGGTAATGGTCAAAAAGTCTACGGGGAAATGGAGGATGTTGTGGATTTTACGGATCTTAAACAAGGCCTGCACCCAAAGACAGCTTCCCGCTTCCTTAGGATCATCTCTTGGTAGACTCTACCTCAGGCCATTAACCTTTTTGAGCTTTTATGGACGCCTTTCTCCGGCTACAACCAAATCGGATGCAATGAGTTCGATTCACGGAAGCCACTTCGTTTATCACGGATCGGGGACTATACTGTACAAGGTCATGCCCTTCGTCTCAAGGAATGCAGGAGCGACCTGACCAGACTGGTGAATGCGATGTTCAAAGGACCAGATTGGAAGAAATGTCGACAGTGACGCTGGACGACCATGCTGGTCAAAAGTTTGAAAATCTTGAGAATCACCTTACTGACCCGAAGAAACCTTTGGCATTTTAAATGCTACTAGATGAAGCATTCAATCCTGCCAAGTGTGCTTTCGGCTTCGTCTGGGAAGTTCTGGGCTTCATGTCTCTCACCGGGGCATTTGAAGCCAACCCAGAAAAAAATAAAGGCAGTGCTAGGGAGATGGAGTTCCCCCCATAACACCAACAGCTCCAACGAACCACCGGGCGCATCGCCGCCCTTAACAGGTTTATCTCGAGATCTCAGACAAATGCCTGCCCTTTTCAAAATATTGAAGAAGTTTTGTTTGGGGGGAAGAGTGTGAAGAGGCCTTCCAGCAGCTGGAAAAACTAACCCTAGTCAACCCTCCCGCTCCTCAGTCCGAACAACAAAAGTGAGCCACTTATGTCCCTTTGCGGTGTCTGATTCCGCTTTCGTTCGGTCCTGATAAGGGGAGACCAAAGAGTGCAAAGCCGGTGTTACTATACCAGTAGGGCTCTCCGAGGCGCAGAAAGCAGATACCCACCAATAGAGAACTAGCGTTTGCGCTGGTTACTTCGGCGAGAAAGTTGAGACCATACTTTGCAGGCCATACGGTTCGGGTGCTTAACTGACCACCCTTTAAGAGAGTCCTGTTTCAAGGCACTGACACCTCGGACATCTAGTCAACTGGGCAGGAGTTAGGCGATTTTGACACTGAATATTTGCCTAATACCCGCCATAAAGGGCCAGGCATTGGCGGATTATTCATAGCAGAATTTACTAGCCCCAGTAGCCAAGAATCAGCCGGTCAACAATCTATGGAGGATCGGTGTAGACGGTCGGCCAACAAAAAACGGAAGTGGGGCCGGCGTAGTTCTGTAACTCCGGAGGTCAATAAATGAAACATGCCATCGGATGGGCTTCAGACTACTAACAACGAGGCAGAGATGAGGCCTGTGGTAGGCTGGCTTGATGATGCCCACGAGCTGGGGCCAAAAACGTGGAAAATCCACACTGATTCGCGCGTAATAGCAGGCCACTTCTGGGCAGTATGAGGCGAAAGAGAAAAGATGAAGAATACCTGCAAAGTCAAGGAATTGCATCCCGGTTCGCCACACTTCCATGTGAAGAAGGTCCTAAGAGAAAAAATATGGAGCCTGTAGCTGGCCCGAATCAGATCGGCAAGAGAAGAAGAGCTGGAAGACTCTAAAAGAGCAGGTTCAGGACTGCTATCTTCACCGTCCATTCTTTGACGGGCCCCAGGTGTGTGTAGTACAAAGGACCCGCCGAGGGGCCAGAGGATATTTAGGTACATCACCGAAAGGTCAACTTACCGACGGACCGAAAGGCTGCCACCAAAATACGCAAAAAGCTCTAAGTACACTGTCCTCGGACGGGGTCCATCTACGACGGTGGACTCACGGCCACTCCTCCAAATGTCTATCCGAAGACGAAGGCTGACTAGCTCTAAAAGAAATTCATGGAGGAGTCTGTGGTAGTCACTCTGGGTCGCGTTTAGCCCACAAAGCAATCAGAGCCGGATATTACTGGCCGAAGATGTCCAACAACCATGGAAATGATCTCTCTCTTTACCTCCCTGATAAAACTTGCTTCCATCAGCTTGTCTACTTCTTCGGCTATAGCCTTGTTCCGCTCAGGGGCGAAATTCCTTTTCTTCTGTTTGACTGGCTTTGCGGCTGGGTCGATGTTCAACCGGTGAGAAATTATGGATGGGTCAATGCCCGGCATGTCTTCGTGTGACCATGCAAACACGTCGGCGTTCTTCTTTAAAAATTCCGAAAGGTCGGTTTTCAACCCTTCCGGTAACTGCGACCCAATCTTCACGGTGCGGTCTGGACTTCCGACGGTTACTTCTACAAGGTCTTCATTCGGCTCTGCTCTCTGGACTGTGCCTTCCTCACTTATCCCGTAGTATACGGGAAGAGTCTCTCTGGCTTGAGGCTCTTTGAGAGTCAGATTGTAGCACTGCCTAGCCTCCTTCTGGTTTCCCTTAACCACCCCCACTCCGTGGTTGGTAGGGAACTTCATTTTCAGGTGATATGTGGACGTGACAGCCATCAACTTGTTCAAGGTCGGCCTCCCAATAATAGCGTTGTAGGCTGATGGTCTGTCAACGACCAAGAAGTCTGTCATCACAGTTTTCTCCCTAGGGGCCGTTCCTGCTGTAAGCGGGAGGGAGATTGTCCCTACTGGGAGGACTTTCTCCCCCGTAAAGCCCACTAAGGGAGTGGGAGCCGAGATCAGTCTCTTCTGCTCAATCTCCATTTTCTTGAAGGCGGGGAGGAATAAGATATCAGCCGAACTTCCGTTGTCCACCAAGACACGATGGATGTTAAAGTTCCCTATCAGTAGGGTGATCACTAACGCGTCATCGTGGGGGTAGAAAACCCCTTCTTCATCTTTAGGCGAGAATGAAACGGCTTCATGCTCCAGCCGCCGAGTCTTTGAGGGCCGTTCAAGAGAGAGTATTTCTTCGGAGGACAACCTCCTGGCGTAAGCTCGTCTGCTAGAGCTGGATGAACCGCCAGCTGCAAAACCACCGGCAATGGTATGAATCTCACCGATGGGGTCCCAGTTTACTTCGGATCCTATTCGCCGACGGACATTGCGATCGTCGCGGCGTCCCGCTTCACTGTCCGCACGGTGGTGCCTCGCTTCGCTACCGGCCCTGTGGTCATCTGCATGCCTTCGATGCTTGACGGGGGTGCTGGGCCGGCGATGGTCGCGACGCGAGCGGTCCTCATCATGAGGGGGCCGTTCCATGTACGGCTTTTCATATTTGGCGGTTTTATTAGCCGCCACAAACCGAGCCAACTTCCCTCCTTTGATCATTCTTTCAATTTCCCAGCGGAGAGATACGCATTCCTCCGTCTCGTGGCCATGATCCTGGTGATAGTCACAGTACTTACCCATGTCGCGTTTTTCTGGGGGGGGCATGCATCTTCTTTGCCGGCCTTAGACTGCTTTTGACTAGCGTGGTATATTCCACTACCTGTTGTGTTCAGCGGGGTAAATTATAATCCCGCTCAGCTACGGCTTTTTTCTTCTAGCAGCTTCTCACCCTTTTTTGAACTTTTTACACGGCTGGAGGCCCCCCTACGGAGTCTTGAACTCTTTCTTCTTAACCTGCTCTTTGGGCTTCGCGTCCTCTTTCTGCGTACATCCTTATCATCTCCTCTTGGTTGATGAATTCTTCAGCTTTTCCATGAACTCCGCAGGGTCGTAGGAGTCTTTTGCCACCTCTAGGACGAAAGGTCTCCTTATGCCGAAGTCTGTTTATAGCGGCAAGTCAAACTACGCTTTCGGAACATATCTTCCGCTTATCTCTCCTTATTGACCTCTGGAGGAGGTTTTGAGGGGTTCGTTCTCCCCCTGCTTCAAGAGCCGCATAATTGCAACGATTCTTGCGCCTTTTCGCCGGTAGAAACTGTGTGAAGGAAGGTTTTTGCCAAGTTCTTTCGAAACTTCAATGGAGCTGAGCTGGTAATCCCCGAACCACTCCTTGGCGACTACCCTCCAAGTGGGGGGAACGCGCGCAGGCTATCTCTATCGGTCGTCGGGCATGGCAAGTCTATGTGGGCCCTTATAAGACTTCAATATGGCGACGGGATACCCGTTCGCGTCGTAGGATTTAAGCAGGAGGACCTTGAACCAGGGCCAGGAACTGGATGAGCTCATTATGGCGGTGTAAACCGAACGGGCCGTTGGATAATTGAGTGACAGCAGACCTGCTTTTCCTTCCCCAGTGTCGAGAGTGCTGGCGTCGTATTTGGCCTTCTAACCCCTAATTAGGGCATGGCATTATCTTCATGCGGAGGCCCGGGGGGGTTAACCGGGAAGCGTCTCGGCTCAGGGATCGCGACGGTTCTGCCTTCAAAAAGTCAGGCGGCGGCCTTGTGCACCATCCTCCAGTACGACGCTCATTTTGCCGGTGGCGACGAGTTGTCCGCCGGCTTGTCTGCCTTCGTTGGATCCTTGGGGCGGTTGGTTGCCCACCCTGCGTGTGCTGACTCTCGCCTCCGCTCGACGACTTCCATCGTGGCGGTCTTCATCCCGCGAGTCTTCAACATGCACATCTTCTTTCTTCGTCAGTACTGGGCTCATCAGAGTCCGTTTCAGAGAACTGCTTGTCCCCTCTTAGTGTACTCTGCCACGTGGGCTAGGGCAGAGATGGCGAACGAGGGAATGCATTCCAGCGGCGCTTAAGAGCTTCTATCTCTTCGGCCATTTGTTGCATTTTGGCTTCTGGGGTTAGGGAAGCGGCTCCCGCCGCCGAAGACGGGAAGGCGACGGATTTTCCTTTGTCTAAATGAGGAGTTTCCGGAACAAACGCATGGTTGCCCGTCCGCTCCCCGCGCTGGCTTGGGGATACTTGTGAAGTTTCTTCAATACCCATCGCAGTCGAGTTAGTTTTGTAGTAAGAACAAAAGCGCTCCCACAGACGGCGCCAAACTGTTGAGACAGTTTCCAACTCCGGCTGCGCGAGTCACCTGAGAACAGAGAAAACGTTAGACACAAGAGCTTGCCGGGGTTGCCGGCGGGGGATAGCTCCGATGCCTAAGTCAGTTCTTTTCTTTGAGAGAAAGACTTAGAATAACTTTTCCGTATTATGATTGTACGTACCTTTTGCCGAACCTATCCCTTCTCCTTATATAGTGGCTGCCCTCCCGAGGCTCATTTAATGAAGCTCTTCGGTGGGCCCCTGGGTTCCCCCCTAGTCGTCTATGCCCATACGGGCCATTAAAGGTTGTTCCACGTGCCATAAGCGCAATGGTCCACGGTATGTAAATTCCTGTTTGATTGTCACATCAATCACGTCTTAATGGGCTTTGTAAGCATTGGGAACTTGTGGGCGCAATGATCGAGGCCGGCGATCATAAATGCTTACCATAATGGGAGTTGTCCCTTCTTCATAAAAGGTCGTTAATTCTCTTATACGGGAGCCGAACCTTAAAGGTCGGCGAAGCTCCTTTAGACAGGAGCAGAACTTCGGGGGTCGGCAGCATTCCATATACGGAACCGGGCCCAGGGGTTCGGCAGGGTCCCTAACACATCAGCCGAACCTTATGACCAAGGTCGGTGGAGGAGTGGACTTGGGCTTGACCTGCATGGGCCGCGCTGTAAGAGAATCAGGTGTGGGCCTAACTGTAGCTCCGGGCCCAATCCCCAACATTTTTAAAGATGATTTTATAACATGTTACTTTTATATACCATTATGACTTATGAATTAGTATGAAATTATTTTTAAAACTTGTTTGTTTTTATTTTACATAAACACACATGTGCACATACATGAAGGGATTATATATATACATCTATGTATTTATAATTACATAGGTTTGGACCCCATTCAAAAAATCTTTTTGATTCTGGCCCCTCCAAATAAAAAGACAATTTTAAAATTAATTTCAAACTAATTCATAAGTCATAATGGTATATAAAAGTAACATGTTTATAAAATGTTAATTAATAACATAGGTTCGGACCTATTCAAAAAATCTTGATTCCACCCCCCTCCCTAACCCAAAGCAGCCAAATAAGACTCGCGCGGTCTAACTTACAAAAAAAATAAATAATAATAAATAAATAAATACTCGCGCTGTCTAAGAGTCAATATATATATATATATATATGTATATGTGATTTTTTTCTTAGTAGTGTCGATCCTGTCGGATATATCAATAATGGGACATATTGAAGCAACAGTCCGTGCCTCATAAATGTGAAGGGTCCCTGACTCCCTATGTAACATCAATGAAATAATTGAGTAATGATATATCTATATAGATATCACATTTTCTATGCAGCTTTGCAAACGGAGCTCGATCGTGGAATACCCTTGCCAATAGAGAAGATGATGGCAAGATTTCTTCCTTATATTTGCTTTGTTGTACTCATCTTGCTTATTTGCATGGAAGCACAAGCAGGTCGTCTAGGCCCTACTCCGATCCTGATGATGAAGGTGAGGATCGTCTTTCTTCTTCTTTCTAGGTTGGTGGAAATGAAAACCTAAACATTAAAGCTGAGGCCTAATGAATTAGCTTTTAGTGGCTGGTAGAGTAATGTTATAAGTAGGACTTCTATATCCTTTTTAAGATTAAAGTTTTTATGGATTTGTTATTTTATTGTAATCTATTTAAAAACTTTTATGTGTTAATCAAATTATCAAAAAATTTATCTCCAAACCTCTCTTAATTAACCTACCCAAATTATATTCAGGTTGTATCCCATGTTACGAAGGATTCACGTCTAAATAGTCTAGAGTAACAACTGGTCAGTCAAAGGGCAGCAGTAGTTGACTTACATCAACCATTTTCATGCAAAAAAAAAAATTATAGAAAATTAGATGTCGACCACCACAACCACATGCATGCATGCTTACCGACAAAGAGAAAATGACAAGTCGTTTGGCCGTAAAGCCTAAAGGCGCATCACCTTGCGTAGAATAAAGACAGAGATCGAGCTCCCAAAACAGTACTTCAAGTCAAGCTAATTTTCCTGAGTTATCTCTGTCGTTTTCTCTCCCACTTTCTCGGAAAAAGAGAAGGGAAATCACACTCATAGCAGGGGGAATGATTTTTCAGAAAATAAGTAAGAACAATAGAAAATAAAGATAAATCTTATGTTAATTCAGAGTCTCACCAAAATAACGACAATGATATGTTGAACCATAGTCTCACTGGCCTTGGCAGAGTCTCACTACCAAAAAAGAAGAGGAGTCGCACCTCAAAAAAAGAAGTATCATATCTAACAAGAGTATCTCACTCAAAAAATATAATTCTTCATTGATTGAAAACAGCAGATGAAAAAAACAGATGTTTTCTTTGAGGTGTGACTCCTTTCTTCTCTTCTTTGAGGTGTGACTCCTTTCATTTCTTTTGGTCGTAAGACTTTGTCAAAGGCCAGTGAGACTCTGGTTCAACCCCTTCTCTTTATTTCTTCGGTGAGATTAACTTAAGATTTATCTTTATTTTCTATTATTCTTTATCTATTTTTTGGAAATCTTTCCCCATCCTGCATCAGTGTTTTCTCAAAATCAACAGAGCTTGCCCATCATATCTCTAATGGGTTTGGATATTTTTCCCGGGCTGAATATGATATCATGGCATCAGTGCAAGCAAAGACAGAAAATGCCTTGTTGCTGCTTCCATTTCCGACAGTGGTGCTCCTGAAGCACTTGAAAAGTACCATTTATTCTCGCCTCAAAAGATCTACAGCTTGAGGATGAGGTCTATACCCACCAGCGTACAACACAAATTTGATATTTATTGGGTGGCAGCTGTTGAAGAATAATTTCACATCGCTTAAGGAACTATAAGAATTTTGATCTTTAACGACACAAAAAATCATCGCTAAAAGTTTAAATGTCGTCACAAATGACTTTTAACAACGACAGTTCGTCGCTATTAAGTAGATGTTGTTGCTTTGTCATAAAAGGTTATTTGCCACAACTTTTATGTCGTCGTTGATATTTTTTAACGACAACAACTTTTTATCATCGCAAATAACATTAAAGATCGTCAAGACAAATATAAGGACATGTCATCGTTGATAATTAATTATCCTCGATGACTTATAAAGTCGTCATGGATAACAAGTCATCCGTGACGACTTAGGTAGTCGACGCGGATAACAAGTCATCCGCGACGACTTATAAGTCGTCGTGAATAAATTTGTATTATTCTTTATTTTTTTAAAAAAATTAAACTTCATTTATATTATTGTCAATTGCAAATAATTTTGACATGAATAGTCACATGATAGATAACAACTATCATTCTTATATTATACAAGTATTCAATCAACAAATACCTTAACACTCACATGCATTAACCAAAGTTCCGAAACTATATAAAAATGGTAAAAACAAGCATCAACATCTGTTTATATAAAATAAGCGGTTCAGATTTCAGTACATACATATTTAAAATTTTAATACAAGTTGCTGACTCAAAATGATCAAAATCATTCTTCAAAGACACCTAAAAATCATTCAATAATTACACGTCTTATATCATTTGAAATTCTAAAATCATTAAGGAGCAACCATCAATTTAGACTTGTCAAAGCAATTTTATCTCCTCTGATTCACCAAGAACATGGCGTACATGGCACCAGCTGGGATTTGTTTCCCAGCACCGGGGCGTCTACAAACACTCATGTACCATGTAGAACAAAGTATTCAATAATCTTACAAGGTCTGTCAGAAACTGGGCCAACTTGGAATTTCTCCACTTGAGTTACAAAAGTTTTTTATGATATCTTTTACCTCAATAATAATGCCGATGCCAAGCTCAGCCCAAGGGAGCTTGAGAGGGTCCCTGTTAGAAACAACCTTAATGGGCTTACCATCAACGGTGATGGTTTCGTTGTCTAGTATTTTCACATCTGCTTTGAAAGTTCCCAGTATGGAATCATATTTTAGCAGGTGTGAAGCCTGTATATGCAATGACAAATGAAACTTAGATTAATATTAACCAAGTTTAATCCGACCACTGGATTTCTCAATTATATCATATACTTATGCATATTAATAGTTTCAAATTCAGGGGAAGTCTCAGAGAATAAAACTTAATCACGCTATGAACAATATCATAGAGTTGATGAATGAAGGTCGATCGAAAGCTGAAACATACCTTCTCTGACAGAAATGTCCCCAATATTGAACCTTCCAAAACAGCAAGCTGCATGCAAAAGAATTTGAAATAAAGTAGGTCCAAAGTTCTTTTAAAGGATGCTTTCTCATGAAATACAATTCCTTCACAACTGTGTATTGTTAGTGTAAAATATTATAACTACAGGTTTTTTGCTTTGCACTCACCTATTGTGGAGAAAAATGATTTGTCACCCCATTCAGCAACAAAAACTAAGAAGAAAGTGCTACATTAGAGCCATACCTGGCAAGTTAAAAATACAATTATCAACTGAAATTCATATTTGGAAGATCCAAGTAATATTTTAGTAGGAAGTCTAGAATCCTCCAAGACACCAAGAATACTTTTCCATAAATATACCAGCACATAAAAACATAGAGGACACATCTCCATACGGCATATGTGTGAGGAAAGATGATCAACTGATCTTCCACTTATGATGGTCTGAGAATGCTTAGCTACCCTTGCACCACAAATGAAATTTGTAGCCTTAGTAAAACTATTTCAACTTACACATAGGTGAGGCTCAATGAGAGCTATGGTTCAACACTTAACATATCGATTGTCGTTATTTTGGTGAGACTCTAAATTAACGCAAGATTTATCTTTATTTTCTGTTGTTGTTTATCTATTTTCTGAAAAATCATTCCCCGTGCTACATCAAACACCTTTGGGTGATTTCCCTTCTCTTTTCCCGAGAAAGTGGGGAAAAAACGACAGAGATAACTCGGAAAAATTAGCTTGAATTGAAGTATCGTTTGTTGGGAGCCTATGTCTTTATTCTACGTATACGCAAGGCGATGCGCCTTTACGGCCAAACGACTTGTCATTTTCTCATTGCCGGTGGCATGCATGCATGTGTTTGTGGTAGTCCATATCTAATTTTCTATAATTTTGCTTTCATGAAATGGTTAATGTAAGTCAAGTACTACTGCTGCCCTTTGACTGACCAGTTGTTACTCTAGACTATTTAGACGTAATCCTCTTGCTCTATACCATTTAGAGTGGAATCCTACATAATATGGGATACAACCTGAATATAATTTGGCACGTAGGTTAATTAAGAGAGGTTTGGAGGTAAATTTTTTGATAATTATTTACCACATAAGAGTTTTAAATAGATTACAATAAAATAACAAGCATATAACACCAAATCCATTAAACTTTTTATAAAAAAAAAAAAAAAATCAGTAAAAACTTTAATCTTAAAGAGAGATAAAGTCGTACTTACCACTAAATAGCATGCCGCCAATAAAAGCTAAGTCATTAGGCTGAGGCTTTAATTTTTAGATTTCACATTCCACCAACCTCTTAAATGATATATATATAGAAAGAAGAAGAAAAGACCTCCTCACCTTCATCATCAGGAGTAGGGCCTAGACGACCTGCTTGTGCTTCCATGCAAAAAGCAAGATGAGTACAACAAGCAAATATAAGGAAGAAATCTTGCCATCATCTTCTCTACTGGCAAGGGATTCCACGAGCTCCTTTTGCAAAGCTGCCATAAAAATGTGATATCTATATATCATTACTCAATTATTTCGTTGATGTTACATATGGACCCTTCACATTTATGTGCACGGACTGTTGCGTGATCAGTATGTCCCATTCTTGATTAGTATATATCCGTCAGGACCCGACACTCGTAAGAAAAAATCACATATATTGGACTCTTGGACAGCGCGAGTCTTATTTGGCTGCTGTTAGAGGCAAAATCAAGATTTTTTGTATGGTCCAACCTATGTAAATAAATAAATACATAAATGTATATATAATCTCTTTATGTGTGTGCACATGTGTTTATGTAAAATAAAAGGAGACAAGTTTTGAAATTAATTTCATACTAATTCATAAGTCATAATGGTATACAAAAATTACATGTCTATAAAATCGTCTTTAAAAAGAATTTTCTTTTGAATACAAAAGTTTTCTAATTATTTGCTAATATTGGAGGGCCCAAACTTAACAGGCCCATAAGATAAATTCTTATGAATGACTACTAGTTCAAGTCATTTCAAAGAATTGGGAGACTACTCGAGGGCCAGATACTGATGAGCCTTTATGGTCTGACTGCTAAGAAAGCCCGATAGCTCACCCACACTAGGTCCGAGACCATAATAGTATGCACCTCCATCTCGAGGAGATACCCATAGACGATCCCATTTATCATCTAGGATTTCAAGCTTTTCCAAACCTACGCACTACCCAGCCATATTATATATACATACACACATACACTCTTACCCTTTTTTATCTAGAGCTTTTTATAATCTTTACTCCCTCTCAACCTAGGGTTTGATTTGGGCCGTCGGAGTGCTTTTGGTCTTCAGACCGGCAGGACTTCTAACGATCGCTCCTTTATTTTGCAAGTGCAGGTAATAGTGCAGAGAGAGATCCTCCATGAAAGGTAACTTGAGGTTATTATGAATGTTCATACATCAACAGCTATAAACATGTTAAAAAAACATAAAAAAATAATTTGGCAATCTTCTTCGAATTATACGTGATGATAGTCTTTCATGGAATAAAACCATCAATTATCATTTATGTAGTGAAATCTTTAACAATTTTTTTTTCTTCTTAATATAACTACTAAATGATGTGCTAAAACTCATTTTCTTATTTAGAGGTGAAAAATGTCATAATTGCATGAGAAACCATAGTATAAAAAAATATACTTTTATAAGGATATTAAACTTTTTTGGGGGTCCAAGGACCGCAAAACCATTAAGGTAGGTCCGTCCTGACTACTATATTCCGTAGGTCTTCTAATTAAGAGCATTTACACTTGCTATCCAAAGGTTATTTTGGCTAATTAAAGTGCAAATTTTGATGAAATGTAGCTATATTTGCTAATTTGTGAGTTAAATGTAAAATAATATTAATATAAGATATAACAAAATAAAATTTAACACTAAAATGACTTTTCATTCCATTTTGATATTAGAAAGATCCTGCCTTCCTGAGATTTATGGGGTTTTTTTTTAAAAAAAAAACGATAAGGGGGAAAGGGAAAAATGACAACTTTTATGGACTAGGATCCTTTCCATTTCATTTTAAATAGAGAGTATCTACTTAGTGTAAACTTAGAGGTATAATTGTAATTTGAAATGAAAAGTATTCAATTTTGATGTTGAAATTTTAATGTACTCGCGAAGCGCACGAACCGTACCCGCAAGTATTAGTTTAGCAAGTGCGAGGTCGAACCCACAGGGACTTGTGATAATTGTAGGAAAACTAATCAAATCTAGAACTAAATAAATCCTAATCTAGTTCAAGAAAAATAGGGTTGTTTCAAAAATAAAAATAAATTCAACCTACGCAATTAATCTAAACAAAAATAAATAATAAAAAGCATGTAATTATCAAGATAAAAAGGAACTATAAGGTTGTGGAATCCACCTCATTAATCATGACGAACATTTATATTCTTGATCAACTGATTTTTGTACCCATACTCTACATGATAATCTAGAAATCAATCTTGTTACAATGGAAAATATTCATCGTTAAAATCTTTAGCAAAAATCTAAAGCATGTTCTTCTTCGCTTTTAAAAGAAATTTAAAATCAAATCATCTATTGTATCCGTAAAAAAACAAATCACAATAGATATCCAATTTTAAAATCAACAATATATAAACTAAGCATTCAAATCAACAAAAATAATCCTAGATCATGAGAAAAACTTGATTAAACTCATATCCAGAATTTATCTATTTATTAATTGATGTGAAACAAGAACAATTTCAATAGTTCAATTAAACATTATTCTGGGCAAAATCAAATCCTCAAAAATAACTGCCTGAAATTCATTAACGGGCTTCATCCTCATACCCTTAGTTGAGAATTTAGCCTCTCATAGTATTAAAGTGCATGACAGAATATAAAATAAAAGACATGGAAAAAAAAGAACTTGAATATTAAGGACAAAATCCCCTGCATAAAGGCACTGTCTCTTTTCTCCTCTGCTGTTTCGGCACTCCCACCCCACCTGAGAATTTTTTTTCTGTTTGATCTCTGCGGCTGTGCAGTATTTTTTTTTCTTCCTGTTTCGGCGGCTTCTCAATTTTCGTGCTTTTCTCTGTTTCGGCGCCTTCCTCCTCTCCTTTTTTATTCCCTTACATGGCGCCGTCCTCTCTGTTTCGCGGCGCTGGCTTTAATATGGTAAAAAAAGAAACCCTTCTTTTTTTTTTCTTTTTTCTTAACTTCACGCTCACGCGACTCTTTCCTTATTTCCTTTTCTTTGTTTTTTTTTCTTTTCTTCTTGCTGTGCACGCACCAGGTTTCTTACTTTTTTTTTCTTTTTTTTTTCTTCTTTCGTTTGGGCTTCAACGTACACCCTTTGTGAGCCTTAATTTTATCTTTTGTTCTTTTCTTTTAAAGAGGTTTGGCTTGTAATAAGTATAATTCTATTCTTGCCAAGATGGCTTATGAGAATGCAGTTGTTTCTTTCTTTGCAAATTTCTCTTTCTTCTCATTATTTCATGAACCCACCAATTCCTACAAAAGTAATCTGTATAAGTGACATTTTAAGCTCAAAATTATAATTCAACATTATTCACAATTAATTCTAAAATGCAAATAATATTGAATTATGGTCGTGACAATGCTTATTTTTATTCATAAAAACATTGCTTTAAGCTATTATCAAATTTTTTAACAATATATCCTTATTACACTTAACTGATACTCTCTATTTTAAAATAAAATAGAGAGAATCTTTTCCAACTTAGTGGTCGGTCTAGCTTATTAATAGTGTTCCCCGCTAATAGCTTTTAGTACTTCTTTCTGTAATTCATTAGAAGAGGATGAGAAGAGATTTTAGAAATGAGCTAACTTTCCAACTTTGTTCTCCTGAATTAAAGCAACCAACGAATTCCTTAATAGAATAGTATAGCATTTCTCCACAGATAATAATAACTTATCTTTACATTAATTGAATAAGCCTCTTTTTTTTTTTCGGAAGCCCAATACAACAAATGCTATAGTTAAGAAAGCAGCCTGTATATTAATAGGCACTCATTCATAAAATAGTCTTTGCTTGGAAGACCTGACACTAGCCGCTGTGATATCTATCAAACAAATATAATAAGGGTAATTTGCGTTTGCCAGATATGAGTATCTCACTATCCTTAAATTAATAAAGCTATAACAAAAGAGCGAGCCATACGGGAACAGAAACTGTTTGAAAATAAAATCCATTAACCTCGGATAAAGAATTGTTTGAATAATGTTAAGGATTTGTCCTCATGAAAATTCGGTTTTTCTGAAAATATTTTTCTTGTGGTTCATATATGCGACGACAAATTCACGCGAATCCAAATAACGCAATTCGTAGCAGTTCCACTTCGCTAGCTGTGTGTGATGGACTGACATCTATAGTGAACCAGGTATTACATGCCGCGTTGACTGAGTATCATCACTCATCTTTTTAGCTAATCTCCACTTTGTCTTAATCTAACGCTGCGCGCTCTTCAGGGTGACGACCCAGGTAGTAATATTAGAGCAAAGCTCTCTATGGCGAGTGACAGTCTATTAGAAGCGCTGCGATAGTCTCTTTCCGACAGGTAACGATAAATGACGGTGTAAATGGGTTGCTTAGACTGTATTTGTGGTCCCTCCTTCGCATTTAAATGGAGTTCCGAACATGGTTTTTGAACGTACGATCATCGGCGATCATGAGTAACCGCACATGATAAATTTGCTGCGAAGGATCATAGCATATGTGTAATGTGAAGAGAGATTGTAGGTTTGGTAGACATAGTCATTCTGGAATTGCTATGTGAATTCGTTTAATAATTCTATGACTATTGGACCAGTGAGAGAGTTGAGCTTAAGGAATAGATTAGTATGAGAGCATAATTAGTATTGAGAGGTGCAAGAGCAGTCAGACGAACGCCAACATCTATAAGAACTGGATAACTAATCGATAAATGGAAGAGGAGAGCTAGGAAATAGTTTGTACAGTTTTCTATTCTTTTATAGCTTAACTTCTTTCTGCAAATAGTTATGCTCTGCGTAGAGGATGTTTATGCCCATACTAGTATAATGGCAGCCTGCCGAGACGCAGCTAGCTATGTTTTATATTAGTTTGTTTTGTTTTGTAGGCTCGGTGATTCAAGTAATGTTTTAATAGGATATGTGGTTCGTGAATGTTTACTCTCCATCTATTACTACGATCGTGAAGAAATAGGCCTTTGGTTATCTTCACATTTCCACTCCATATCACATCCCTACCAGCGGGCCACTTCAGGGGAGTCTTATAGTCTTTGGTTATTCTCACTACCATATTCCCATTGACAACACTCTTATTCTCTAAACACATTGGGTGGCATCAACTAAACGGATGAGAAATGTACCACAAAATATGAATCAGGCATAACATTAAACTTGTTAAGTGCAGTATGGGAGTACTACTCTGTTTTATCCCGATAAATGTCATTGAGCTGCTTCAAGTCCAGCCAAAAATAGTTCAGCATGTGATAACTTAGAGCATGGAGATGTTTGCCTATAAGGTCTACAAATTCCTTTCCCTCACCATCTTGCTTAAGTAAAAGCAAAGAACATCTAAATACAGCACAATTTTCAGCTTATTCATCTTTCTTGAAACCAAATGAATCGAACACAAGATCACCATAAAAATGAATTCGCTAAAATAAATGATCTAGGGCGAAACAGATATAGAGCAAGAACCTTATGCGAAAGATGAATCAGTCAAAGAAGAACCTCGCGATGACGAAGCCGACAGCGACGAAGAAATGCAACGAGTGAGGCGCGCCTATGTGGCTCCAGATCGATTCCATGCGAGCTTCCGAACCAGAGTTTTGCAGAGAAGCATCAATCGGCGAATCAATCACCAGCAACAGCTATAATCCAGCACCGAAATCAACGACCAAAATGCGAGGATCGGATGCAATTAGCTCCCACTGGACAACCTCTGAGATCTAAAATTCTTGCCCTAATTTGCACAGAGAAGAGAGATTTTGAGAGGCTTTAGTAATTGAGAGAGACAGACAGAGGAGGTGGCAACGGAAATAAGAGAACTGGAAGTTGTACAACGTTATTCTTTAATCTTGGAATTACTTCTTTGCAAAAGTTATTTTATGCAACGGGTTTTGCACATAGATAGCGCCAAGCCCCAAGGGATCCCGCTTGTTTTTTAAGTTCGTTTATTTTCAGCGTAATCAGCGACCAGTACTTAAAGTGGTCGTTGATGATCTTTTTATCTTCGACGACTGAGATAAGTCGTCGTTGATATCTTTTGTAAATTTTTTTTTTTTTTTTTTAAAAATGTCTTGTCATTGCTTATATATATATATATATATTTTATATTGGAATTTCCGTATAGATCCGTGCATTAATCACTCAAGCTGGCAAACACCAAAACCGAATTCGAGTCCATTGAAGCAACAATTGTACAACAATTCTCTAATCTGCAATTGCTCAATCGCTTCTGGTGTATGTCACGTGGCTCAACTGTACGTACCCTTCATTTCCCTTTATATAATGTAACTGAAGTTGTGAACAGATCAAGTTTTTATTTAACCAAAAGCAGAAAAAGTACTTCAATTTGACTTACAAATCACCTTTCCTCACACAATTCCAAGAATAGAGAGTGGGCACCGGTTCAATTTTGGATTTTGCCATTGTGTTCAGAAGTATATTTTGGATTAAAGGGTTTTAATGGAAGTGTTAATAATCAGATGACGTTTAATCTTTTACCTATAATTATTCTTGTTACAGATTTCTTAAAGGGCAGGATCTTAATGGTGTGCTTCCACGTTCCCTGATGAAGCTACCCCACCTAACGAAGATGTAAGAAAGTCACCAACAATTTGTTTTACTTACTAGTACCTAAAATCATAGAGCGGGTGATTTATAAATATAGTAATAATTACGTGATTTTCGAAAAATTCTAAATTAACTAATTCTTATGGGATGATAGTGCAGACATGGTTAATGTTTTCTCGGGTTCGTTACAAAATTGATTTAAGCTTCTAATCTAACAGCCCACTGTCCTCTTGCTTGTAGTGATCTCACTCGAAACTACCTCACTGGTACAATTCCACCGGAATGGGCTTCTACAAAGTTGGATTATCTGTAAGTTACCGCTGATTTCATGTCTAAGGTTAGCCACTGAATGCTATTTCTTATTGAATTAAGCTGATTCACTGCAGGTCCGTTGCTGTAAACAAGTTATCTGGACCAATCCCACACTACCTGGGAAAGTTTACCACTCTTATATACATGTATGCTCATATTGTATCTTTCTAGCTTACCCTTTTTAATCTAGTAGAATGCATCATTGTTTGATTTGCTTTAGCCGAGCTTTAATATTGACAAAGACTATATTTTCAGGAACTTAGAGAACAATCTGTTTTCTGGAATTATTCCCCGAGCTTGGGAATTTGGTTAACCTGGAGAATCTGTCAGTGTTTCTTTTTTAATCCTTCTATTTGTTTCAAATCAGATTTGATGATTTTTTTTTTCTTCAACTGACACTGGTTTGAACATCTCATTTGATGACTGCAGTATTCTTAGTGCTAACAATCTCACTGGACAGTTGCCAATAGCTCTCACTAATCTAACCAAATTAACAGAACTGTAAGTGGTTACAACCCATTTCTATACTTATGGTAATTTTAGATGTTTACTTGAAAATCTTCTGGTTTCTATGTTTTATTCAGTCTTGTTTCCAATTTGGCTATATGCAGTAGGATTAGCAGTAACAAATTCACCGGAAGAATGCCCGACTTTTTTCAAAGTTGGAAACAACTTCAAAGATTGTATGCGTTCAATTTTTTATTTTTCCTATAATGTTGAAGTCTCTTCTAGTAGAATATTCAAGTGTAATCTAACCCATTAGAATTGTGTTTTTAACAGAGAGATTCAAGCTAGTGGTCTTGAGGGGCCCATTCCTTCTAGCATTTCTGTCCTAAGTAATTTAATCGAGCTGTAAGTTCTGCCTTCGAAGCACTCTTTTGGGTTGCATAATCTCTCTTGTATCTTCATGTGATACTCAAATTAACAAGACGTGTTGCTTAAGACCCTAACAGTTATTAATAGTGCAATTTGGTGCAGAAGGATTAGTGACTTACTTGGTGAGGGTTCTAAATTTCCAACCTTAACCAACATGACAGGCATGAAAAAATTGTTAGTGATTCTTTTTCTGTAAATTTTTAACAACTCAAATGATACAAGTTTATAGCAATTTTGCTTAGATGGCAGCGGTTGACATTGCAGGATGTTGAGGAGCTGCAATCTCTACGGACCAATATCTGCAAATATATCAGAAATGACAGAACTACAAACTCTGTAGTTCTTCTTTCCTTTCTGTTTTCCTCTCTTTTTTCATTTTTCTTTCATTTACTGAAATATTACTGAACTACAAACCCCATATGGTTGGATTATCTCCATTAAGAACATTATACTGTGCATACATATAGGTGTAAAGTTTTCTTTTTTCCTATTTGTTTTTGGTAGTATAAGTAGATATTGGCATATTAAATTTATGGATTTTGGGTTTTCATGGTACCCTTTTCTTAAAGCTAGTAGTGGATAACTATTTCAATAAAGATTTTGGTCGTTCTTTTCTAGAATTAAGATCATCTGCCGAAACCATCAAACCGAGGTGTAGTTTTGGAGTAAGAGTAGTTTGAAAAAAGGAGTGGGAAACATCGTCCATCTTATGAATATGTAATAATTAATTATCTGCTTTCATCCTTCAGCCTTTGAAAAGCAATGATGATTGCTTCTAATCTTTACAACCTACACCTTTTTCAAAGCAGCTATCTAAGGTTGTCAACCGATACTCATTGTAGGCATGGCAGCCATGATCCACCCCCTCCTACTCCTTTGGCCCATTATGGCAGCTGCTGTAAGATACCTTTGAACAATGCACGCTCTAGTTAGGCTGTCAACGGTGCATTGTTTTCATTAGAATGAAAATAATAAAAGTCCTTACATTGTTTATGGAATCTGTTTCAAGCTACATCTCCACTGTTATATAGACATTTTAGTCTGTCTATCAATTTTTTTTTTCCTGTATGTTATAGCTTTATTTGGTAATGTCTTTGAAAACACTTTTAGTTTTCAAAACTAAAAATACACTTTTCTCAAAATCATTAACAAACAATTCAAAACACAATGCACTTTTCAAAACACAAAAACTTTTTAGAGAATTCCCACCTTCTTATAGGAGTATTTTGACAAAACAAGTGCTTAAATCTTTGTAGGTGTGGGGTGTAAATTAATACTTTAAAAAAATTAAAAATTAAAAACTAAAAACTTAAAAAAAAAAAAGAAAAGAAAAGAAAAGAAAAAGAGTGGTTATGTGCCCTATGCAGAGGAGAGGGTTCGCCGCATGGCCACCTTTGTCCTGGTCAAAGGTGATAGGGTGGTCGTGCGGCCACCTTTGTCATGGTAATAAGTGGCGACACAGTCACTAAAATAGGCCTAGGTTGGTCGTGCGCGCGGTCACCACAATAGGCCAAGGGTGGCTATGTGGCCACTTCAACCAAATAAGGGTGGCTACGTGGCCACCTCTGTCAGACAGAAATGGCCGCACAGCTACCACAGTTTGCCAGGGGCGGCTACGTAGCCAACCCTCTCTTCCATTGAGGGTAGGCATATGATCACACCTTTTTTTTTTTGGTTATTATTTATAAGTAAGAAGTCATTTCTATCTACACTTGCTTGTGTTTTCTCAAAATAAGTATGTTTAGTATTTGTTTCTTTTAAAACACAACAAAATAATTTTCTTGAGTGAAAACCCCACCTAAAGACACTTTTCACCCACCAAAAAACACTTATCACTTTATATCTCAGTAAAACATCTTTTCAAACGAAACACAAAAACCACTTTTTAAGTTCATTATCAAACATACCCTATGTTTCTTGACTCTATACTTTAATCTAGACATTTATGTCTTATTTTTTAGTCCTTCTTTTCTGTTCATATAACACCTTCATCGTTATATACATGCAGAGATCTCAGCTTCAACAGATTGGAAAGAAAGGTTCCAGATTTTGAAGGTCTAGCACACTTGCAAGACTTGTAAGTGTGAAGTCAAAACCCTAAATCTAGCTCTATTGCAGAGAAGCTCAAATAAAGAAAAAAAAGCTGCTTAGAGCTCGTACAGAATAATTATTTGGCTTTTCTCCTATCTTTATAAGTGAATATATAAGGAATTTCACTATCATCAAAGAGAATATAGTGCTTATGATTACCACACACACACACATCATCAAAAAGTATATTTTACATTCGAATTTTTCTCCTTTAGTGATGATATAAATAAGTGTTTAACCAGAGCGTGATTATGTTGCTATTTGAACAGGTTTTTGACAAGCAACTTGCTCAATGGGCCTATTCCAGACTGGATCAAAAATCGAGATAATAGATAGTATATAATTCATCTTGAACCATATTTGAAATTTGCATGACATGTTTCTTTTTTTGTAATTTTTTTTATGTTTTTGTAGATATATATTCTTTACGGACATCATAATGTACAAATATACATTACTTTGGACATTGATTCATCTCATGACCCCTTTCTGGTCAATGGGAGATTTCCTTCATTCATATTGAATGGGTGAATTCAACCGATTTAACCCGTCAATCCAATTAAAAAGAGCGGAGGGATTTTTTTTTTTTCCATTGTTATGTTGGATCTCTGTTACCTGGAAACATCATGTTGACAATTAATTTGAGTTGGTTACAGAAGTTTGGTTGTCTTAGCTTGCATTGACGGGTTAAATTGCTGATTTAGAGTGCATGTTAGATGCGGTCGGTCATACTACTATAAGGGTCAGATGTTATCTGTCTAAGTGTTTCTAGAATATTCAAATGAATTCCTTTTACAATTATCTTTAGTTTATCAAAACGTTTTCAAATATAATTTTTTTTCTTTTCTTATGTTTTTGTGCAGTGAAATTGATCTTTCTTACAATAACTTTTCAAAAAGCTCTGTGCCACTTACTTGTCCAGATACCTGGTAAGAACTTTTCTTATCCTTTTTAATCTTAATTTAAGTTTACTTGAGGTTTGCATACTTACCCTCTTCACAAGCATTTAGTTTTTCAAAACTAACTAGGTTCTTATTTCATCAGGAATTTGTTTCAGAGCTTCTCTGGACTAGAAAACTTGTAAGCTTCTAACTTGTAAACTTATAACAAGAACGAATGTTTTTCTGATATTATTCTTCTTTCTCGCTCTTTTTTTTTTTAAGCTTTTATTTTGGTGAAGCATTTCCTTTTTTTTTCATTCTAATTTTGCTAAGTTCACACTTATTTCTTGTTACCTAATTAAGAACACTTGGCCGCGAGTGCCTGCAGACCAATCAATTGCACAAAAGGTAATTATATTATCTTATTCAATTATGAGGTGTATGCTTTAATTATGTTGTCATGCGTTCCTTTTGATATTTTCTTCCATACATGAAAGAAAAATATGGTAAAATATTTCTTCTTTTTATTGGCAATCGGATAAATGAAACAAGACCGTATTTTCTTTTTGCTCTAAATGTTTGCTTATCTTATTTCATTAAAACCTGTTGTTTTTGTTTTTGTGTAGATCAGTATTCATTGCATATAAATTGTGGTGGAAATGCAACCACTATTGGAAACATAGAGTACAAAGTGGATCAAAACCAAGCAGGTCCAGCAAAATTTGTTCTTAGCACCGCTAATTGGGGATTCAGTAGCAGCGGAATTTTTTGGGATGTCAACAGAACCTTAGATCAATACATAGCAAATAATGTGTCAATACTAAGAATGAATAACTCTAAATTATTCACGAGTGCACGGCTCTCTCCTCTTTCTCTGACATATTATGGACGTTGCTTGGCAAATGGAAATTATACTGTGAAACTATACTTTGCAGAGATACAATTAAGAGACAACAAATCTTTTCATAGTCTTGGAAGACGGATATTTGATATTTATATCCAGGTATAACGTCATATTTGTTTCGCTTTATACATTGAACACATTTTTGTTGCGTATATGACTAATTGTTTTTTGTCTTGACTTCTTTAACCTATGAGATCATCGCCTCTCTTTTTCCTTCTATGAATTGGTTTTGGAGTCCACACATAAGTTGGATTCCTTTACTAGCTGACGCCAACTTGGAGTTCTTTATTGAGACCTACATTTCAACCTATAAAAGAACATAACTTCAACGTTTTGAAGTGCAGCGAAGATAGAGTCTCACTTTCTATTCTGACAGTTTTGTAGAGCCGCACAGCTTAGAGAATTGGAGATAGTCTTTCTCTTTTGTGTGAGAGTGAGATTTGAATGTATTGGGGCTTTGGGCTTTGAGTAGTTTTCTCTCTACTACTCTTTGTACTCTATTTTTTGTTAGTGAATTTTCTTTAGATCGTCTCTACCAGTGGATGTAGGCTTGTTAAGCCAAACCACTTAAATCTTAGTGTCTTGTGTGATTCGTTACATTTTTATTCTGTTATTTTCTACTTCTTTGGGGATCCTAAATTTTGTTTTGTCGCAACAATTTTATTGATTTAATTTGTTACAAGAAAAATTGGTGTGGAAGGATTTTGATATTGAACATGAAGCACAAGGTGTTGATAAAGCAGTTGTTAGAAAATTTCCAGCAGTTGTGAGGAATAAATTTTTACAAATCCGCTTTCATTGGGCTGGGAAAGGGACAAGAGCTGTCCCAAGGAGAGGAACATATGGTCCTCTCATCTCGGCTATCTCTATTATATCTGGTAACCATTTCTTAGACAATGCAACTTCTTCCATACTTATTAGATTGATGAATAATAAAAGCATAGCACGATATAGTTGAGGTAGAACCCATGATTATTTGCTATAAAAAGTATTACTGAAAACAAGATTAAACTGCAATTTGATGGAAGAAATCAAATCTTGTTTTAGATTGGTCCACCTATGTCTATCTATATGGTACTGCTTGTATTCCAGAATGCAACTTTATAATCAGTTTATTTCACTATTTTTCTCTTCTGCAGATTTCAGTCCCCCTGACAAGAAGATATTCATTGTTGTTGGAGCTGTAGTATCAGCACTATTGCTTATTTTTATGATTTTAGGCATTCTAATGTGGAAAATCAACAGAGGCAAGATATCAAGGGAAAAAGGTAATCAGCAAGCGCTTATTTTGATGTAGAAATTAGATAGGATCATTTTTATATTCTCCAACTATTCACGACGTTGAAACAATGCATAGCAATTTCCCAAGGGCTTTATATACTATTGCAGTCTACGTATTATATTATTTAGCATTTTTCATTGATGAAAAATCAACAATCCAAAGTACACCATAAAAGCAATTACATTGTTGCTGGATTGTAGAGCATAAGAATCTGTCTTCATGATAGCTGTCTTGGGATTTTTCAGTACTGCTAGTGGAGTTAGTTAGTTTCAATCATTATCATAAATCATATGACCAAATCATACAGATATATGAGATTGTTGTTTTTTCATAAAATCTAAATGAAGGCATATTTACATGAGAATGACCCATATTAAATGTGAATGACTTGAGAATGACTTGAGGTCACTGAGTAGATAAATGTCTAAGAATGACCCATATTAAAAAAAAAACAATGTGAGAGATAGAAGATTATGGATTTCAATTAACTCTCTTTTTGAAATGTCATCTAAGTGATCTTACCATAATTGTTGAAAAGAACAAAAATTCAAATCTCTTGGTAATAGGCACCAATGAAGTTCCTCTCTTTTTTAATTTTCTCTTTTTTTGATTCCCAATACACCCTGTGATTGGGAAACAAAATGAAACCCTAAATCTTGTAAATACTTGGGGTTTAAGTGGCTGACCAACTGCAGTATGGTACTTTCTCATTGTATTTGTTTGGTCGCATTCTATCTGACATCTTCTAAGTAGTCAATAGACACAACAATACTAATTAAAAAATAAATCAAATCATTTAGTGACATCTTAGCCTCACATTTTCATTCCATTTGACAGAGCTGAGAGGATTAGATCTACAAACTGGTTTTTTCACCTATAGGCAAATCAAAGCAACCACTGACAACTTTAATGCTGCAAATAAGATTGGGGAAGGTGGTTTTGGATCTGTATACAAGGTATCCCACAACGTCATCTTCCTGCAAATTTAAGATATCTATTTTCTTTTTCTTACTTATCTGTGATACCTAGAGGCATCTCATTAGATAATGAATACATACCTGAAGATGTATATTTTTCTATTTCTGATGCAGGGTATACTGTTAGATGGTACCATAATTGCAGTTAAGAAACTTTCTTCAAAATCAAATCAAGGAAATCGTGAATTTGTGAATGAAATAGGAATGATATCTGCTTTACAACACCCAAATCTTGTTAGATTGTATGGATGTTGTGTTGAAGGAAATCAACTATTCTTGGTATATGAATACATGGAAAACAATAGCCTGGCACGTGCTTTGTTTGGTAAGCCCGAGGTTTTCACTTTACTATTTTATGTTGACTGTAGAATGCTTACAAACTTAAAACTGAGAATGGCCCATATTAAGAACTAAGTTGATGGGTTCGCCATTGGACAATCTACAAAATATGTAGGTCCAGAGGAATACCGCTTAAACTTGGACTGGCCTTCAAGGCAGAAAATATGTGTTGGCATAGTACGAGGTCTGGCTTTCTTGCATGAGGAATCAACACTAAGAATTGTTCATAGAGACATCAAAACTACCAATGTGCTATTGGATAAGGACCTTAACCCAAAGATTTCTGACTTTGGTTTGGCCAAGCTTGATGAAGAGGAAAACACTCACATCACCACGCGAGTCGCTGGAACAATGTGAGCTACCTTTTTCCCTCTTTTCTTCAATATGGCGTCTTTTGTGATTCTATTCTATTGTTTGATTTGCGTCCCAAGTTATTGACCAAGAGAGAAAAAGGAACAAATATTGATTGATCTTTATGTAACTATGAGATGTTGCCCTGAAAGTAAACCTGAACATGGAAGCATTCAAAGTCTCTGCATATCAGAAAAGTTTGCAAATGGAATATGATATAGACGTCCTTGATTAAGTGTTTGGTAGGATTTTTATATGTCAGCTGTTTGCATTTGCAACACAACCATGCTTATAGAGAATTTCATAACTACATCAATTATCAACCAGTTTTCAAGAGTTGAAACTTTATTAATTTGCTGTAGACTGTAGTTATTGTATGCCCCAGAACTTGATGCATTAAAGAATCAGCTCAATTTCATTGTAAAATAAAAATTGCAGGGTGCAGAAAAGCCAAAAAAAAAAAGAAAAAGAGGAGACATATGTTTATTCAACCTCTAAAATAAATGGTATACCTAAACAACGACTCCCTTTAAAATTAAGAAATAAACAATACAGAGAAATTTGTGCTCAATTATTCTATCATCCTCTCAAAAACCATTAATTTTTTTTTTTGTTAAGTGTCTCAAAAACCAATATTTCCAAAGGGAAAAAAGAAATTATTGAGACCTTGCTGAATCTAAGAACCACACCCCCGTTAAACTTGAGCTTAATGACCAAACAAATTGCGTGGCTAAAGTTATATGACTACATCGGTTCTCCACTAGCAATATGCAAAGGTAATGATATGTTGTTCTTCCTGACAAAAGAATGAAATTACCACTCAACCCTAGTAGCCTTATTGATTGAATGCAAATGAAATATGATTTGGTACCCAAGTTTCTCTTGATTCTTAAGTACTTTGTTGGATATGAAAGATCAGAGCTTTATACGAGTGATCTTTATTTATTTTTTTGATAATTCATACTAGTGATATAAGTCATAATATAATCTTCATTTGCAGAGGGTATATGGCACCAGAATATGCATTATGGGGTTATTTAACCTATAAAGCAGATGTCTATAGTTTTGGGATTGTTGCATTGGAAATTGTTACTGGGAAGAGCATCATGACATATCGACCAAAAGAGAATTGTGTATGCCTTCTAGATTGGGTAAGATTGATCTTTTTCTTTTAATATATGCTACTATAAATAACGTCCGGAGGCCTGGCTGCTCTTTTGTCCCTTTCCACTCAATTTGGTCACCCTAATCTATTACTCTAGCCTCAAACAGCAAAATAAACTAATATATGTTGAAATAGTTTGACTCCTTCACTTCACACTTGAGTTCGGCTTATTGACATGTATTTTTTCTTTAGTAATGCTAGAAACCATATTTTTATTCAAGCACTATCCCACCCTGTTGACATGGCAGTGCCAATAAGCCCTTGAATTTTTGTTTTTTATTTGATAAGGGTTGATTGATATTGTCACGCTAACAGGGTGGGATAGTGGTGGGAGAAAAGTGTGGTTCTAGCATTACTCAATTTTTTTTTGTGTGCATATGGCTGCTTATTCTCTTTTGTTGATTTGCTACTTTTCATTTCCATTCTCTTTTATATGCTTATTATAGGCGCTTGTTCTACAAAAAAGGGGTAATCTAATGGAGCTGGTGGATCCAAAGTTGGTTTCCGAGTTAAACAAGGAGGAAGCTATTAGAATGATCAAAGCAGCTCTCTTATGCACTAATCCATCGCCAGCATTCAGACCCACCATGTCTGCAGTAGTAAGCATGCTCGAAGGCCAAACCATTGTTGATGAAGTCACCATGGATCCAAGTATATATGGCGATGAATTGGAGTTTAGTGCCATAAGAGACCAGTTTGAACAACTCCAACCAGTACCAATGAGCTCAAGTGGATCAGAGAGCCTTATGCATTGATCAGACCCAACATGGGTTGGATCTTCTTCTACATCTGCCCAGGATCTCTATCAAGTTAATCTTGATTCTCAGTAATTTCAGCATGCTATTGCCCCCAGCCATTCTAAATGCCATTTTTATAATTAATAAAGCAA
>FXXK01001492.1:14425-32773 GCA_900184695.1 Betula pendula | reverse complement strand
TTTTTCTATTTTGTATTCTTTTTTTTCTTTTTTTTTTTTTGGGCCTGCAGAGCAATTACATCAGAGGAATGTATTTGTTTTCAGGAACATAGATCTTTCTAACAATAACTTGATCCAAACATCTGCAGATACTTGTAGAAAAACAAACTTGTAAGAATATTCTCTCTGTTTTTTTTTTTTCTTCCTATGTCTAGCTCCAGCCTACCTTAGCATTGAAACACTACGCACTCTTTTAACTTCTATCTTTGGAAAATCTTGTTTTTCATTTCATCAGGAATTTGTTCAAAAGCTTTCATGGACTAGAAAACTCGTAAGCTTGTGATTTATTAAACTTTGAAGTGTCAATCTGTTTCCATAATTTATTTTACAGAAGCTAATGCTTCTTTCTTTTGCTACACTAATCAGAATGCTTGGTGTGTGCCCAGAGGATGGCCAATGTTCACAAGGTAATGTACATTTAGACATCTTGTTGAATCTAATCACAAGGTATATGCTTCAATTTTGTTGGACATTCCTCTTCCATAATTTTCGATGGGGGAATAAGTCATTTACATATTTAAACATTTAACACTATTTTTTGTTCCATTGTGTTAAATTGTATCTGAACACCATTAACATGCTGCTGTTTTTGTGTAGATTACAATTCACTGTATATTAATTGTGGAGGAAGCAATACAACTATTGGAAGCAAAACTTATGAAGGGGATACAAACCGTGGAGGTCCATCAAAATTTTATACGAGAAGTAACTGGGGATTTAGTAGCACTGGACACTTTCGGAATGTGGACCAGAACAATGAAATATATATTGCAAATAACGTATCTATACTCGGAATGCCTGGCTATGAATTGTACATGAATGCACGCCTCTCTCCCATTTCTNAGGAATTTGCTCAAAAGCTTTCATGGACTATAAAACTCGTAAGCTTGTGATTTATTAAACTTTGAAGTGTCAGTCTGTTTCCATAATTTATTTTATAGAAGCTAATGCTTCTTTCTTTTGCTACACTAATCAGAACGCTTGGTGTGTGCCTAGAGGATGGCCAATGTTCACAAGGTGATGTACATTTAGACATCTTGTTGAATCTAATCACAAGGTATATGCTTCAATTTTGTTTGACATTCCTCTTCGATAATTTTCGATGGGGGAATAAGTCATTTACATATTTAAACATTTAACACTATTTTTTGTTCCATTGTGTTAAATTGTATCTGAACACCATTAACATGCTACTGTTTTTGTGTAGATTACAATTCACTGTATATTAATTGTGGAGGAAGCAATACAACAATTGGAAGCAAAACTTATGAAGGGGATACAGACCGTGGAGGTCCATCAAAATTTTATACGAGAAGTAACTGGGCATTTAGTAGCACTGGACACTTTCGGAACAAGGACCAGATCAGCGAAATATATATTGCAAATAACGTATCTATACTCGGAATGCCTGGCTATGAATTGTACATGAATGCACACCTCTCTCCCATTTCTTTCACATATTATTTGCGGTGCTTAGCAAATGGAAAATATATTGTGAGACTTCACTTTGCGGAGATAGTAATTAGAGGCAACAAATCTTTTTACAGTCTTGGAAGACGGATATTTGATGTTTATATTCAGGTACTAAATCAAATCAATTATGCCCTCCGTATTTGTTGAAGATGATTTGATTCGATTACTTAATATGTTGCAGGGAGAACTGAAGCTGAAGGATTTTGATATTGTAAAGGAAGCAACGGGGGTTGATACTGTAGTGATTATTAACATTACAGCAATTCCATTTATTAATAAAAGTTTAGAAATTCGCTTTCATTGGGCTGGGAAAGGGACAACAGCTGCTCCAAAAAGAGGAATATACGGTCCTCTTCTATCCGCCATCTCTGTGGAGTCTAGTAAGTAATGTAGTTGGTTCTGTAGTCATTCTTTTTCTGGTTGACATGTTAATACTTTGCTCTCTCTCTCTCTTACACACACACAAACACATTTGCATTTCAGGTAGTGAGACACAATCTTAATTGAAATAAAGTCACAGTGGATAAAGGTGGAGGGTTAATATACATCAATCTACAATATGTACTTCATAGATAAGGTTATACATTTTATCTTTACATAATTAAAATTAGAAAACCTCAAAAATTCTTATCGAGAGAAATATCTTGTAACAATAGAACAAGATCGAAGAGTTCTATTTGTAGGTAACAAAAAGAAGCTGATCAATTTTTTCTTTTCTTTTTTATATATAAGTAATTTCATTATAATTAATTAAGCACAAAAGGAAGCAACCATAGTATACAAGGAGTATATAATAGAACCCCTAATCTAAAGGAAAAGAAAAACAAAAATTCAAAAAATCTGCAGAATTAGAAACAAGCAAACTATGGTGAGCAAATATCCAAGTATAGAAAGTGTTGAACATGATCTTCCACAACTCTGTCACCGAAGTCTCTACATCTTAAAAACTCTGAGCATTCCTTTCTCGCGAAAGACACCACATTAAACACAATGGAACCAACCTTCATACTTCCATAAGTGTATCATGCCCAATCTGTCCTCCCTAATTGATCAACAAATCAATCACCCATCTAGGTGTAACCCACACTACACCCAACAGATTAAGAATGGAATTCTATAATTTCCTTGCTACTTCACAATGAATAAGTAAGTGATCAATGGACTCTATACTCTTCTTGTACATGCAACACCAGTCAACCACAATAACATTCATCTTTTTCAAATTATCGAGCGTCAATATTTCCTTAATGTTGTTGTCCACACAAAAAACAATATCTTAATAACACCAAATGGTTATAAAATAAATTGAATTGGGATGTGGATGGGATTGAATGAAATAGAGCTGCTTTGTTCCCTATGAGCGTCGTCTTATTTGTATGTACAGCAGATTGATGATGGATGAATAGCAAATATATTGGAAGCAATTCCATAATTAGTGGATGCAAAATTAGAATTAAAACAAGCCTCTTTGCATTTTATTGGAAGTACAATCCATATTTTGACATTTCCGTAACATAGCTTGCATCCATGTGACATCCTATGACATCTTGTTTTGGATTGATCACAAAAATGTGTTCCTTTATATGCAACACAAAGTAGAATGCAATCTTGTGATTAATCTTCTTGGAAAATTTTCTTTTCATATAGATTTCAGACCGAGCAAATGGAAGACAATCATTGCGATCGGAGCTGTAGTTTTTGCATTATTTGTTATTCTTATGATTTTAGGCATTCTTCGGTGGAAAGGCTGTCTGGGACGCAGGATATCAAGAGAAAAAGGTAATAAATACTATGCAAATCTGGATGTAGAAAGGATTAAAAAAAAACTTTCCTTTTCTCCAACTATTAGAGTAGTTCGAACATTGTATTGCATTTGAAGGACTTAGTACTCTATTGCAGACTTCTAATAATTTTTTCTTTCTTTGCGCCTGGATGAATAATCAACTTCCAACGATAGAAACATGACAAGCAACTACAAGAGTGCATAGGATTTGAACCAACCTTAATAATACTTTTTCTTGTGGCAGTTTACACAATGAAATTAAAATTTACGCAAATTCAACTATGTTTGTAGATAAGCTCACCAGTTTTAGTTTACCATGTAAATTTGTGTTCATTGCTTATTTAAATGATGGCAATGTTTATGTGAGCAATGAATAGATAGTTCATTTCATACTCGGGTATATATTCGGGATCAGTCAAGTTCAAGGATGAAAGAGGGAAATGATAAGTGACATCAAGTTGATTCATCTTCGCATCTCCATAAAGTGACATAAGATTGAGCATATGCGTAGTACCAGGAGTTAGTGTCATCATTATCTCATTGAGTTAGTGTCTTTTAGTTGCATTGCTTGGTATAGTTATCTCAAATATCATCTAGATACTCTAGATGCATTCAGATGCAAAATTAAGAAGTCTAACTATTTTCTAAGATTCAATCAAACATCTTAAGCTCACTATTTTGACAGAATTGAAAGAATTGAATTTGCAAACTGGTTTCTTTACCTTTAAGCAGATTAGGGCGGCCACCAACAACTTTGATGTTGCAAATAAGATTGGGGAAGGTGGTTTTGAATCCGTCTACAAGGTATCCTAGATTTCATATTCCTTCATTCTTCTTTCTCTTTCTTTTTTACTTTTTTTGGTTTTTTTTTTCTTAATCTTTTGCATGTACCTTTCCTATTGGTAATAGAAATTTATTGGAAAACCTCGAGTACGTACCTGAAAATGTATATTTTTAATGCAGGGTATACTGTTAGACGGTACTATAATTGCTGTTAAAAAACTTTCTTCGAAATCAAAACAAGGAAATCGTAAATTTGTAAATGAAATAGGCATGATATCTGCTTTACAGCACCCAAATATGGTTAGATTGTATGGATGCTGTATTGAAGGAAATCAACTATTTTTGGTATACGAATACATGAAAACAATAACTTAACACGTGCTTTGTTTGGTTTTGGTAAGCTTAATGTTTTTATTCTAATATTTTATGTTGACTTTTATTTATCAAAAAGAATTATGTTGACTTTAGAAAGCATAAGAACTTAGGACCGCGAATGGTCTATATCAAGAACTAAGTCGATGAAATCACCATTAGACTATTTACAAAACATGCAGGTCCAGAGGGGTATTGCTTAAAATTGGACTGGCCGACGAGGCAGAAAATATGTGTTGGCATAGCTAGAGGTCTAACTTTCTTGCATGAGGAATCAACACTAAAGATTGTTCATAAAGACATCAAAACTACTAATATTCTACTGGATAGAGACCTTAATCCGAAGATTTCTAACTTTGGTTAGGCCAAACTTGATGAAGAGGACAATACCCACATCAGCACTCGAGTTTCTAGAACAAAGTTAGCTACCTTTTTCTTTCATTCCTTCAATATGGAGTCTTTTTATGATTCTATTCTTCCTTTTCTTTTGGCCTCCCAAGGATCAAGTACTATAGATGTCTTGGAATAAGTTTATGGTTGGATTTTTATATGTTTGTTGTCTACATTTGCAACACCATGCATTGTGGTGTAGTTATTAGATCACATCGAGCAATCATACTAATGATCTAAATGACAATATAATCTTTATTTGTAGAGGATACATGGCGCCAGAATATGCATTGTGAGGTTATTTAACCTGTAAAGTAGATGTCTATAGTTTTGGTGTTGTTGCATTGGAAATTGTCGTTGGGAAGAGCAACATGAAATATCGACCAAATAAGAATTATGTATGCCTTCTAGATTGGGTAAGATTGATTTTTCTTTTAATATATGCAACTACATAAATTTTGGAGGCCTGGTTGCTTCTTTGTTCCTTTCCACTCAACTTGGTCATCCTGATCTATTACTCTACATTCAAGCAGCAAAATAAACTAAAATATGTTGAAATTGTCTGACTTGTTCACTTCACACTTGAGTTCAGCCTATCGACATCTATTATTTTCTTCTATGCGCGTATAGCTGCTTTATTCTCTTATGTTGATTTGCTACTTTTCATTTCCATAGTCTTTTCTATGCTTATTTGCATGCGTTTGTTCTAAAACAAAAGGGTAATATAATGGAGTTGGTGGATGCAAAGTTGGGGTCCGAGTTAAACAAGGAAGAGGCTATTAGAATGATCAAAGTAGCTCTCTTATGACCATCATGGGTGGTAGTTCAATGGTTTCAAGGAATCCCCAAGTGGTTGGGCATGCACTAGGGCCTGGGTTCGACTCCCGCAATGAGAATCCCTTAGCCTATTAGTGTTAGCCACCTTGAATCTCATTGATGCCCTGGTGGGGCGGGAGTTAAGCTATGGCTCAGTCGGTCTTGAGGGAGCACCTGCGGTTCCCACCGTCTAGGCCCCTCCTGAGCGGCGCCCCGCGGATTGGGAGCTACTATAGTCACGCCCAGGTAGGATAGCTACAATCGGCCTCCCCCTCCAACCCTTTTTTTAGAAAAAAAAAAAAAATAAAAAAAAAAAAGTAGCTCTCTTATGCACTAATCCATCACCAGCACTTAGACCCACGATATCTGCAGTAGTAAGCATGCTCGAAGGCGGAACCATTGTTGATGAACTTATCATGGATCCAAGTATATACGGTGATGAATTGAGGTTTAGTGGCTTAAGAGACCAGTTTGATCAGATCCAACCAGAACCGATGAGCCCAAATGGAGCTGAGAACCTTATACATTCATCAAACGCGATATGGAATGGATCTTCTTCTACATCTGCCCAGGATCCTATGGAATTCGTTTTTATTCTAAGTAATGTTAGCATATATATATAACATTGCTCCCAACCATGAAATGTTTTTTCTTAATAAAGCTACATTGCTTCACCAACTCCAGGGGTTAAATGAACAACTGGGTGGTTTTAGTCCATAGTACTTCTGGGATTTGGTTGGGGCTGTGGGATGACGATGGGAAAGAGTACATACCTTTGATGTTTTTCACATTGTTGAATTCTGAATAAAAGAATATGTTGTAAAATGACGCTAAAGATGTCTTTCATTTATTTATAATAATTGTTATGCAGACAAAATGGAAATGGCAAACATCATTTGGATTTTTATGATGTCTTTCATTCTGCATGTTCTTGATAATCATTTGTATGCCTGATAAATCTACCACACTGTGACATGTGAAATTACTAGTCTCCTAGAATAGCTCATATAGGATGTATATGTACGCTGCCCGATCGACGAAGCGTAATGTTGCACCGAGTACACGATTGCGAGGCCTTGACTATTAAATGTTTTAGTGATTGAAATCATATTTTCTAGTCGTTTTTTCCACATGGAAAATGATAGCATTGACGAATTATCACGTATTCTAAAAATCCTAAGCTTTATTAGTAATGGTTTTCAGTAGACTTTATACGATTGTTAAAGAACTGCAATGATATAACAATAAAAATCAGTCCTTGAATTATTCTTATTTTTTTTTTAACAAATGGCGATTCAATGGTTAATTTTTACTGTTATGTCATTCCAATTATATGACAATCGTCTATTAATAGCATTTCTCAATTTTTATAAGGAGAAATTCATTACAACACTTTTAGTCCATTTTCATCCTACATAGCTGAATGTGGCAATGTCTATTTGTCCTTAGATTTTTTTTTTTTTTTTTTTAACAAGAGCTGATCTAAGGGCATTGTTATATATATATTTTTTTTTAATTTCACTAAACTAGATTAATTGCATGATATAACTTTATTCGCTTTATTACAAATTCTCCATGTCTATTTATTACATAATTGAATAATATATGACAATACATAATAAATAAAATGTTTATAATTAATATTAATTTTATATCAAATTACTTGTTTTAATTGTTTAATTAAAAAAAATCAATAGCTAACTAACTTTATTATATAATATGTGATAAAGGTTGTGCTACTATTTCTTTCTTTCTTTTTTTTTAAAAAAAAAAATTTATTCCAAGGTTGTGCTACGAATTACTAGCTCCTGAGATTCACTTAAAAAAACAAGTCCAAGAGACTGTAAAACATGCTGCAGCCAGGGGGCCGAACTACACATTGAAGCGTAAGGAAGAAAAAAAAAAAAAAAAAAAAAAAAACTCGCAAAAAGTTAATTTTGGGGTAATTTTAAAATTTTGGGAGGACATTAATCCTAATTTTGGAGTAATTTTAATTTGGGAGGACATTAATCCCTAAGGCCTTACCTAGTTACAGCTATTCTCACCAAGAAGAGTGTCCAAAAGTCTATAACTTATTGGCCCTGCCCAAAAACTTTTTTTTTGGCCCTACCCAATAATTTTTTTAGTCTGGGCCTAGCCCATAATAATTTCTGGCTCCACCTTGCAACACTTACAACATGCAATTGTCCCTCTTTTGTTTTCAATTTTTATAGGCAATTGAGTTGTTTATTTCTTCAATTAGAAGACATATTTGTGTTAATTTAATTTGTAGCGTCTTCTGCCGACCCAGGGAAAAGTGCGAAGCACATCTGTGCTATCACCTCAAAATGACTAATCAATTTTGAAGTTTCCATAAAATTACCTATGAAACCCAGTTTTACCTAGAAACTAAGCAATGTGGAATTCAACACTCATGACTCTCTTTGTAAACAACTCACTCTATGTGGGCTATTTCTTATTTTCTCAATATGGGACCGGAGTGTTACAAACTCCCCCTCTTAAATTCCTGACGTCCTCGTTAGGGCTACGTCATGTAGTGCTCTAGTACCATATGGTCTGGCGTTACTAGGTGGCTCTGATACCATTTATAACAACCCAGGGAAAAGCGCTAACCACATCTGCGCTATCACTCCAAAAGGATTAGTCAATTTTTAAGTTTCTCTAAAATCACTTATAAAGCTCAATTTACCTAGTAACTAGGCAATGTGAAACTTAATACTTATGACTTTCTTTATAAACCACTCACTCTATGTAGGCTATTTCTCTTTTCCCAATATAGGATCGAGGTGTTACATCTTAATTTGGGGGTATGGATTCGTACCCTCAAATTATGATTATGGTTATTCATGCACGCAACACTTGATGAAACTCAACGCCTATATCAACCTTGCTCTTCCAAGTAAGAAAGATCTTTTTTCTCTCTTCTTTTGGTTCCTTGGTAGAAAGGGCACACTAAATTTATTCATTATCCATTTTTTAGGTGACAACTAACTTAGGCATTGAAACCATCATTCACCAACAATCTCTGTTGCCTCATTGCTCTCTCTTTTGTAGGGGTGCTTACGATCGGAAACTACTCCAACAAATAGTAAACTAGTATAAAGTGCTTTAATATCATATTAAATTACGATTTATCTCAAAAGCTTAATATAATTGAAAAAGATGAATTTCATCATTTAATTAACACTTTAATACAATGAATTCGACTATATATTATATTACATCAAGAAATTCTTATTATTATTCCATAAATAAATAATAGCAAAAAACTTTGCCAAAAACAATGTGTTGCTATGTGTTTGGCAAACCTTTTTGAGATGAGAACGAATAAATGAATGAATTGATGTGACAAAAAGGTGAAAAAAGTTTTAAATTTTTTATAAGTAAAAAGTGAATAAAATTGTTTGTTAATGTGAAAAATGAGTTTGAATTTTTTGTATAGAAAGGAGAAATGAGAAATGAATAGATTGTCAAATACCCAATGTTGTACACTAAACTTTTATCTCATTTTTATTTTATTTGGTTATTTAATTTGTTGACATAATATGACAATTAGTTTTTAAATTTATTTTTTAACAAGAACTGATATAAAGATTAATTGACACTGTCATATCAACAAAATAAGATAAAAAAATGTGATTTCTAACCTTTCTCTAATTTTTTTTACGAATTGACATAACAGTTCATAATTAATAAAAGAGTAATATTAAAAACCACATTTTTATCCTACAATTATCACACAAGGGTGATGTGTCAATTTCATCCAATCAATTTTTTATTTTTTGTTAGTAAGGCCTTCTCCAAGATTAAGTTGATTGGAATTAACATGTAATTATTGTGAAATAATTATATAGTAAAAATGAAATATATATATATATTTCTATTATTGTTAATTTATAAATTTGTAATAATTAAACTGGTCGTGGTGACGCCAGTAATTTTTTCCCTGTATTGACATGACAATTGATTTGTTTACATAGGTCTTCAAGTCAAGATCGACTACCTTTACCAGCTAGCAGATGGGCCTCACATGCATTATTGTTCCATGCAGACGTGCTGTTGACCCCATTTTATTCGTACGTTATATCAGAAAAAACAGGATCCTCTCCCTTTCAAACGAACGGGAGGAGAGCCTGTCCCTACAAATTGAAAGGTAAAAATTTTATTTTATTTTTTGTTGGACAATTTTAGCTTCCACTTTCAAAAATCCTAATTCATATCAGAAAACCTGTTTGTTTATTTGTTTTAATTTGCTGGTCGCAATCAACCTGCTTGTCCACTCAGCTCAACAAACATACTCCGCATTACTCGTGCCGACCCATTAAAGAGGTCTGAATGAAGGGCAAAGTGCATGCATGGCAGCATGTGGTGTGCAGGCCTACTCCTGACGACGAAGGTGAGGGGTTTTGCTGCATTATTTGGCTCGTGCTGTGTGCTATATTGGTTGTAGCTGTAACTCAGTTTCTTTTGCTGCATTATTTGGCTCGTGCTGTGTGCTATATTGGTTGTAGCTGTAATCAGTTTCTTTTTTTATTTTTTACTGAAATGTACTTGAAGCTTTGGATGTATGATTGGACGACATCACAGGTTGACATTGATTTGGAATGTCTTCATCAAGGCTATATTTTGGTGCGTTTAGTAAAGAGTTTTTTGTTGTAATTCTTTTGTTTGAATAAATTAAAGATAATTAAGAGTTATTAATATGTAGTAAAGTCAAATGAGATATGAATTTTTTATGAAAAAAAAGTTTTGTATTTCTCAAACGATGCCTCTAATTTCTACACCGTTGTGTGAGGCATTCTTAAGCCAAGTAAACGTCTTGGACATGTGGTGACTCGGGTTATCATTCTTTTTTTTTTTAAATAATTTCTTTTATTGTGATCGTAAGAGAGAAAAGAGGATAAATAAATATGTACGTAACTTTAATTTTATTAGATGTAATCTCCTCTTAGAAAAATCTAATACTAGGCTTTAGTTAATAATTGCTCAGAATATCACTGATTAAATGGAGAAGTTTTACTTTACTTTGTTGAATTTTGCAAGATTCACCAAACAATATTAATGATCATGAGAGACTTTTTCAAGATCACTTTGAGAAAAAAACAAAAATACTTCTAAAACCAGCTTGATTTTATGGTAGTTTGAAAGAAATTATAAAAGGTAGTTCATGAAAACTATTTATTTAATTATATCTTACATTAAAAAAAACAGTTCAAACTTTTTATGATGATACATTGATACATGTGTTTTGTGTAGAAGTGTTAAGATCGAGATACTTTTGTGGTTATTAAAGTTCCTTATTCATCAAAAAAAAATAATAATAATAAAATAAAATAAAAAGGAACCCTGTTGCCGATGGACCCTTTCTGCTATTCAAGTTACATGGACCAAACACATGGTGTTGAATCGATTATCAAATGTACCCATTTTCAAGAACTAAGGTCTGTACAAGGCCGAGATGATGAATTTTTCTATGCCAATTTTATGGACAAGGATTCTCTCACTTTCATTTTAAAATGGATAGTATTTATTTTATAGTTAAAATTTAAAGTTTTTTTTTTTTTGTTTTTTTGAAAGTGGGCTTATAGCCCTTTCATTGAATGATTAAACACCTTGCTCAGCAAGGACAATACTGCTAATAAAATTAGGGTACGAATCCCTCCAGACAAAATCTAAAGACTGTCGAATAGCTGCCTTGGCTAGTAGATGAGCCGCCTCATTAGCCTCCCTTCTCGTATGGGATACACACCAAGTCTGTAGCCCCCGCAAGCGAGTACGGGAGTCCTCAATCAGTTGACCATAGTGTCTCCAACAAGTCTCAGGCTGTTTTAGGGCTTGAACAATTTCCAGGGCATCACCTTCAAGGTGAAGGTTTGAGAATCCCAGGTCAGTGCAAAAAGATACCGTCCTCCAAAGACCAACTGCCTCTGCTACCGTAGGATTGGTAATAAAAGGCACGGTTGCACACATAGCCCGTAATACAGTTCCTGCTGAATCCCGGACGATCACTCCCACTCCCATCCTTTGAGTCTGAAAGTCAAGTGCAGCATCCCAATTTGCTTTTACCGTGTTTGCCGCAGGCTTGCTCCAATGGGCTGGACGCAGATCACTGGGACGATGAGGGTGGACTGCCGATAGACTTCCATTGAATCTGTTCCTTGTCGAGCTAACTGTGATGGAGGAGTGAAATCCCCTTGGAAAATAAAAGAGTTACGTCGAAGCCAGATCCGTCTAGCTACTACAGCAACCCACTCTAAATCCTCATCATCCAGTGTGGCCGTAAGCCTTTCCAGCAAATGCAGTCCGTCCAGTGCTACAAATGAGAGCTTCTGAATTTTTCGGTTGCCCTCCATCCAGACATCCGAAGCTGACGCACAACTCCATAAGATGTGTTCCACCGTTTCTGGACAGAGACCACATACTGGGCACAAAGGATCCAGGGAAATCTGTTTTTTGAACAGATTGGCTCGTGTAGGAAGGGAATTATGACCCACCCTCCATAAGAAGACCTTTACCACTCCAGGAACTCTCAGTCTCCAGATGGACTTCCATATGCGATCAGTTCCAGTAGAAGTTGAGCATTCCCCAGTTTCACGTCGCTTCCATTCCATGCCGAGATGGTATGCGCTTTTTACCTAGAAAATGCCGCTGGATGTTCCAGTCCAGACCAACCGATTACTTTGCCCATGGGGACTCATAGGTAAGCTACAGACTTGATGGGCTTCCACCGGATCTAAGACTTCATGAATCAGAGGAAAGTTCCACCAGTTTGTAGCTGGGTCAAAGAGCTCACATACCTTTGCCTCCGAATGCAATATCCGGATTGAAGACTGAATCTTTTGAGGGACAGGACCTGGAAGCCAGTTGTCTTGCCAAATTCTGATTGAGGTGCCATTCCCGACCCTCCATATCAGGCCTTGTTGGAGGAGCAGCCGAGTATTGATGATGCTACGCCATGCAAAGGAAGGTCGTGCACTCAGTTTAGCTTCCAAAAAAATCAGTCCTCGGATAGTACTTCTCCTTCATAATCGTGGCTACCAGTGAGTCTTGATGATGAATTAAGCGCTAGCCTTGTTTAGCTAAGAGGGCCAAGTTGAAGCACTCTAAGTCCCTGAATCCCATTCCGCCTTTATTCTTTGATAACCCCATGCGATTCCAGCTTTGCCATAAAATCCTTGAACCTTTCTCTTGAAGACCATAGAAAAATTTATTCATCATAACGTTCAGTTCCCGACATAAGGTTTTAGGTAGCTGGAAAACGCTCATGCTATAGGTGGGCATGGCTTGAATGACGGCCTTTATAAGTATCTCACGACCAGCTTGGGAAAGAAATTTTTCCTTCCACCCTTGCAATCTTGATCTGACTCGACCTGTAATATCAGCAAAGGTCTTCCTTTTGGCGCGTCCCACTAGAGAGGGGAGGCCCAAATATTTCTCATAACCCTTGGATACCGAAAAGCCTGGAATGGAACAGATATAGTCTCGGAAAGCCTGCTTTGTATTACAGCTGAAAAAGATAGCCGTTTTGTCCCTGTTAATCTGCTGGCCCGACGCACGTTCATAAACTTCCAAGAGATCATGAATAGCACACCACTCCAAAAATTTGGCCCGACAAAACAATAAACTGTCGTCAGCAAAAAATAGGTGGCTCAATTGAGTTCCCCCTCTTGCTACTGGCAACCCCGTAATGGTACCCTTTTCCTTGGCGGACGAAAGGAGCGAACCCAACCCTTCCGCACACAAGAGAAACAGGTAAGGCGAAAGAGGGTCGCCCTGGCGGAGGCCTCGACTAGGAACTATCCGGGCCTGAGGGACGCCATTGACAAGAATTGAATAGCTAACAGAGCGGACACAAACCATAATAAGATCAATCCATTGAGTTGCAAATCCCATCTTTTGCATAATAGCTTCTAGGAAGTTCCATTCAACTCTGTCGTAAGCCTTGCTCATGTCAAGCTTGATGGCCATGAAACCTTTCTTGCCCTTGAGGCGCGTATCCATCGTATGGAGGGCCTCGTAGGCAACCAGCACGTTATCAGTAATGAGCCGGCCTGGTAGGAACGCGCTTTGCTGTTGTGAGATAATACTAGGAAGAATATGTTTCAGCCGATTTGCCAAGACCTTGGCTATGAGCTTGTACAGTACGTTACAAAGACTGATTGGGCGAAATTCAGTTACCTTGGTTGGATGCGAGACCTTGGGAATGAGAACAATGAAAGTATAATTCAGTTCTGCATCCAAAATACCTGTCTGCATGAAGCTAAGGATAGCTGCACGGACCACACTCCCCACCGTCTGCCAATGCCGCTGATAGAAGCATGCTGAGAAACCATCAGGGCCGGGTGATTTCAGAGGGTGCATCTGGGCTAAAGCAAGATTGACTTCCTCATCTGTGAACACCCGTAGCAGGTCTGTGTTCATGGCATCTGTCACCCGAACATCAACCCCAACCAGACTCTCTGCAATTCCACTTGGGTTTGTTGAAGTAAAAAGAGACTGAAAATAATGGGAAAAAGCCTCACCTACCTCCTCAGGTTTGGTCCATAGAGTCCCCTCTGTATCCACAATACTACCAATACGATTCTTCTTTCGACGAAAATTGGCCCAGGCATGGAAGAACTGTGTATTTCGGTCACCTTGAGAAAACCAGTTGCGCTTGGCTCGTTGTTTCCATTTCATATCCTCCTGCTCAAGTAATTGCTCTATTTCACTCTGGATCCGTATGATAGACTCCCTAACCCCCGGAGACTCCTCGCATTGGAGCGCTGCCAACTGCTTATACTTCTCTTGGACAAGCTTAGCTGACCCACGAAACTTGACACGGCTCCAATCCAGTAAGGCTGATCGACAACCTTTTAGGTTTGTGCATGCTAGCTGTTGGGCGCTGATGGCAGTTGACCTCACCTGCCAAGCGTTTTTCACAACTTCCTCACAGTCATCCGCCGAATGCCATTTAGCTTCATACCGAAACAATCTCGGCTGTCTGAGTTGGGAACGAGAGGTGGAGAAGCTTACTAGTAAGGGTCTATGATCAGAGTGACTTGCTGCCAGGACCTCTACTTCCACTTCTTGAAATTGAGCACACCATTCTTTAGTTGCGGTGGCCCTATCGAGTCTCTCTTTCAGGAACTGCCTGGCATCCCGGCCATTATTCCAGGTGAATTTAGAACCCCGATAGCCCAAGTCGCCTAACTGACAATCTTCTAAAGCACGCCGAAACCCTTCCATCTGACTCTCACTGTGTATAGCTCCTCCTGATTTCTCTGAGAGGTCAGTAATTTCGTTGAAGTCCCCTACACAAAGCCATGGATACGGGGCAAGGGATTTTAAATGGACAAGAAGCTGCCAGGATTCATCTCGGAGTGCACGTTCTGGATGTCCATAAAAGCCACTAAGTGTCCATGGAGAGCTCGAACCCCCCAGTGTAATAGTGGCATTGATGTGGCGCCGGGAATAATTCTGAATGGAAACCTCACAGTCTTCTTTCCACAGTAAGGCTATACCACCACTAAGGCCAACCGGATCGACAGCCAACAAGCCTTCAAATCCAAGTTTATTTCGAATAAATTGCATACGTTGCTTACTTATTTTTGTTTCCATGAGAAACAAAAACCGGGTCCTTTTTTCCTTTACCAGATGGCAAAGGGCACAAACTGTCCGGGGGTTCCCAAGCCCCCGGCAGTTCCAACTCAAGAGACTCATAGTGCCTAGCGGGGCTGGACACCAGCCACCACCGTTTCTAGGTTGATGCTTCTGCTCTTTTTGAGACTCCTTACTTCGCTGTCTCCCACTTCCATTTCCCCAAACTGTCGTTTACCAGACGTGATCAGCAGGGGTGGAGGGTTATTTGAGGACCCTCCCCCAAGACGAGCATACCTCTTCCAATGACGCACCGTTACACCGTTCAGTCCAAACTCAGGAGATTCCATAGTCGTGCTAAGAGGTAGAACCTGGTGTGAGGAGTCCACTGTCTGGGCCATTAAAAGTTGGTGGTCTCTGGGTTTAGACACGTCATTGAGCAAAGGGCCGACTGAATAGGAGGGCCCATGGGGTTTTGAAGTCCCAGATACAAGTGGTATAGACCCCTCTCCATAGGCCTGGGGATGCAAAGTCCCTTCATGGGCTTGAGTAGCCCCATTGACGTTCGGCCCAACCAAAGGACAGCCCACCTGGCGGCCCATATNTTTTGAAGTCCCAGATACAAGTGGTATAGACCCCTCTCCATAGGCCTGGGGATGCAAAGTCCCTTCATGGGCTTGAGTAGCCCCATTGACGTTCGGCCCAACCAAAGGACAGCCCACCTGGCGGCCCATATTGTGAAAGGAAGGTACAAAGGGTTCAGGACTGATACCTTGGGTTGCTCATTTCCTTTCCTGTTGCAGATCTTCTGGATCAGTTACCAGATTTCCCGCTTCAGATGAGAATCTCGACAGCTTGGAGGGGTTACATCCCTACCACTCCGCGTTTTCTGATTCTTCTGACAGATTTGAAATATTACCTCCCGATGAAGAGCCCGAATTATGACTTTCCTTGTGCGTTGGGATTCTGGTATGGAAACTTCCGGAAGAGTGGGACTTTCCTTTCCTAGATCGACTCGCACTTCGCTTGGTTGGAACCCTACCACCGCCGCCAGTCCACCGGCCGTCCTCCCCCGAAGGATGGCTAGGACCTTCCCGTTTAGGATAACGAGAAGTAGTTCGTGTATAACCACGACCCGAGATTTGGGAAGCTTCCTCAGCCCGGAGCCAGGCTCCCCATTGTGCACTGCCGTCCACAGCCGGAACGTGCTGAGATAGACGACCAGGGCATCCGCTAGGACCGTCAAAATTTAAAGTTAGTATATCTAATAGTGTACATAATTTTACATTATTTAATTTTAAAAAAAAAAACGTGTCAACATTAATTTTATATATGCTCCAACTCAATTTTACCTATTAGTTCCAGAATCTGGTTTGTGAATGAGAGTGAGGGACTTAGGATCTGGGAAAGAGTGATTGGAATTTTCAACAAGCAAATAAAAAGGGATGATGATCCACTAAATTTATTTGAAATTGTAGATTCTAAGATTATATAAATTCAGGCTGTTTTTTGCATCGAACGAAGTGAAAAATGTTACCTATAAAAAATGTGGCATGTTAACGAAGCAGCAAAAAAAAAAAAAATCATTCCAAAAGACTTTTTCTTTAGTTTTGAAGAGATCTTCTTTTTTAATAAACTAAAAAATAGTTTTTTGATCAAAACTTTTCTATGATATAAAGCACAGAACGTGATAAAAATATACTCAATTTTTATTAATAACATATTACATTTTTAATAAATACATTTTTCATTCTGCTTGATACAGAACAATCTTAATACACATAATCTAAAAATCTAAAATTATAGGAAATCCTTGTCAATAGAACCAATACAATGAGAGGGCGGGAGTTTTTGACGTGGTTCAAGATAAATGCAAATCCATTATTGATTTTCAACAAACCCATGGAAGGATTTTCAATCTTTATAAATTCGGTAGTAAATGAAAAACTACCCCACAAGTAACCTTCAATTATTTTGACGGTACTAGATAGACCCTAAACATGTCGGCCATATTTACAAAAAAAAAAATAAATAAATAAACAAACAAAAAAAATGTCGGCCATAAGACAAAAAGTTCACAAGTCTATGACTCTATAGCACATGGGGCCTCAAATAATTGTCCCATGCATTTGACCCTGTCTCTTTTCTAGTTTATTCCCACATTGAGCAGAAGAGTTGTTTGTCTATTTATTTGTTTGGTTTTTTTTTTTTAAAAAAAAACAATGAAGAATTCTGTACTACTAACGAGGGCATTGAGCGAGGAAGAGCGAGCTCGATCGTATTACAATTGTAAGGTTAGAATTTGATAGATACTGCATTACATTAATTATTCAAATATATATTGCAGGTTACAAAGAGAATCATTTATATCATGGAAATCATTTATAAATGGGAAGGGTCCCTTAAATACATCTAATCATTGATTTAGTAATTAATGTTATATATATATATCGATCATTTAAGGTTGGTGGAAATGGAAATTAATCTAAACATTAAAGCCTCATCCTGATGAAGCTTTTAATGGTAGCATGTCATTTAAGGTCTGTTTAGAATTGCGATTTTAAAAAGTGTGATTTTAAAAATAGAGGTTTTAAAAAGTGCGATTTTAAAATGTAATTTTTGAAAACGCAGTTAAGCGTTTGGCAAAATCGTAGTTTAATCTTTAAAATCGCAATTTAACTTTTTAAATTTCAGCGTTTTCAAAAAAGCACCCCATTAGCTGCGATTTGAAAGTGCAGAATTTTTGCGTTTTTAAATCGCAATTTTTTAAAAACGCAGTTCTCAAACTATCAATTTTTTGCGATTTGATTTAAAATCGTATTTATTATTTACGAAATCGCAATCTCAAACGCACCCTTAATGGCACACTAGAAAAGTACGTTTTGGACATGTGGTGACGCGGGTTATCATTCATTCATTATTATTATTATTATTATTTTTTGTGTGATCATAAGAGAGGGAGGAGAAATAAATATGTACATGACTTTAATTTTGACTTTAATTTTAGAATAATATTTGTGCTTCTATTTTATGTTATTTTCAGATTCATTTTGGTATATATAGACTAAGTTTTTTACTTTTTTAATAAAAGTTGAGACTCATTTACTCTTTTC
>FXXK01001491.1:131643-143247 GCA_900184695.1 Betula pendula | reverse complement strand
CCTTCATTAGCTCACTATGATGTGTTCTAAACCTAATTTATGGAATTGTTGCATTTTTACCTTAGGACCTAAAAGTACTAAAAATACAAAACAAGACAAAATATTATATTACAAAACAAACTAAGGGTGACATATGCGAGTTAAAGGGCTTTGAATGTATAACATTTGGTGCTTATTAAGATTAATTGAGACTATGGTTTTCTATGACGTCGTGGTTTCAATATTGCCAGATATTTAAAAAAAAATACACATGAATTGTCCAACCAAAATCGTCACAGGGTGATCTGTACACATGTCCCATATATTATAACTCATAATGTTTCTTATGAAAATAATTTTATGTATCAAAGTTACATAACGCATACATAATCGCAGCGGAAAAACTTAAATAATGGGAGTAATTTAAACATAAGTAAGAATTGCAAAATAACTCAAAATGATTTAAAAGAATGGGTTTGTAAAAGGCCCCGCACATACGACACCCAAGCCTATACATCAATAATGTTTATGTTCCCAATAGCAAATTGATTGCCAAAAATAGGACTTATAAAACTTAGTCTAAACAAAAATCCAGCAACCTTTAACGAATCTCATTGTAAGTAGGCATAAGGATCTTTCATCCAACTATATGGAGTAACTTGCATCAATAAAAAATCCTATGCAATCAAACGGAGATTTCCATGAATACATAAACGATATAAGTAATCAACCATTTTTAGTGACTAAAACCCACTATTTTTCACAAAAGAACCAACTAAATCATTTTACACAAGGTTTACCAATAAGTTTTTAAACCTATTGGGCTTTTTGACATTTTTCCACCTTTTTTAAAACAAACGTAAGCCCAAAATAATAAACATTGTGTAGAACTTTTAAAATAGCCATAATATTTTACAAAATGTAATAAGCATGAATCCTAATTCTCCCACTTGAAACATACAACCTAAAAGGGCTAGAAACTCATAAAGTATCATAATTTTTAATAAATATTCACCTACAAATGGCAATATATTGGTTATTCCAACCATCCTTTTTGGTGAAAAACCATATAATGCTCGAATTATTTAAAACAAATAAATAAATATAATATTACTTATTTAAAATTTTTTTGTGGCGCCTTTCCCCAAAACTCACTATTTTTCGTTAATAATCAACCAATGGATTTTCAACCTTATAATCCCGGCTAGAATTTATTTAAAATAACAAATAATAATAAAATTAAATTAAAAATTATTCCCACGTCCACTTGTTCAAAAATTGAGTAAACTAAAATTATAAGCCCGTCATGCACGGTTACATATTCTTAAATGAACCAAGTATTAAAAGATGAAATTGAACCTCCCACGTGGGTCTTTCGTGCATGAACTTACCCCTTGCTCCTACACAATTATAATCAACCAAAGGTTCCACTTTGTTTTTCCTTCTTAAATAAAGACAAAATCCGTAAGGTTGACATGTTTAAACTAGATGGAAAATTTTTCAATTCGATTTACGACTTACAACAATTTTTTTTTAATATAAATTGGTAAGGACCTAATGACTATGGATCTTTTCTGGTGATAATCTTCTTTACCTTCAAAATATTAATATAAATAAAAAAAAAAAAACAATGGTAAATTAATGACCCCTTACACCCGCTTTATAATAGAAAAATATCAATCATGGTGTGTGTGGGTTAAATAACATCATATATAGACCAATTTAATTTAATAATTTAAAATCCAGAGAAATAACAATATTATTCATTTAAACCCAAAAAATAATTAAACAATTAAGAAGGTTTTTGGGAAAACAGTCCCAAAAACCCGTGAAATGGTTAATTGGTCCAAATCCTCATTGGTCCCATTATTGGCCTTTTGAGTCCCCGCCTTCCTAGCTTCTGGGGGAAATGTATAGGGACAGCCCAACTGTTAAATAAGAAGGGGTCCCCGAGCCATGCCCAAATTTTAAACTAAGTGAGAGATTTTAATTTCATTGATTTGGCACTACTCATTGCCAAAAAATAATAAATATTTAGAGCGTTGAAAGATGTATTTGGTAAACAAAGTTTGTGGATAATCAAAATCGCAGGAAAATAGATGGTTTTTGTTATTGTAAATTTTTTAAAAAAATTAAAGTGAAACAACAAATAAAAATATGTGGGGTTTTTTTCCAAAATTGGGGTAAAGAAGGAATAACTCTTTTGAAAATGCCACAATTTAAAAAGTGAGCTGGGTTTGCCCTATACTTTAAAACCCTGGCGTTTTTTTTAATTTCATTCAAATTACTTTTATGTTATTTTTTTAAACGATTTTTGAAATCGCAAACCCCCAAAACGACTCTTATTTAGCTAATTACTGGTTTGAGATCCTTTAAAAACGTGCTCCCAAAAATTTGCAAAATGGATTTAATTATAAAAACTCAAATTTGTTTGTTATTTTTTATTACTCATTTTTTTACTTGCTTGGTTAAACAACTAATCCCATGCTTGACTTCCTAAATCACCCAAAAAATTTCCCCTGCATGCAACGAAGGAAGAATAAATTTAAAAAAAAAAAGTACTTTTTGGTTGGCCCCAACAAAAAAATTTGGTTAATTGGTAATCAACATAAGAGTTGTTAGCCACTTCTTGGAGTATTGAAAATTTTCCCTCATGGAAGTTGGAATGTTTGACCTTTCCATACCAAACAAACTTTTTGGAGGCTTAAAAAATAAAGAATGGTAATTTAAATGACATAAAAATATCAATCCCTCAAAGACCTCCAGACAAAGACCATCCGCGTTTTCTAGTCTTCTTTACATCTTAACTTCACAAGTTTGCGATACCTTCGGCACACACTTTAACATCATAGAACTCAAGCCTTTTCTTGGGATAAATGGGGTACTTGGGTTAGCGCTTCCCCAAGGAATTTTAAACTTAACTTTTATAATAAATTCCCCCATGATTCCCCCTCCAACCTTAATTATCCAAAATTAAGAACTCAGGATACCTTCTATTCCTTCCCCTTTAATGATTGAATATCTAAAAACGGCTTGGAATCCGCCGTATTAACATGGTTAAAACCCCTGAAAGGAGGTTTTAACCCCGGAAAAAAATGCCATAGGGGGTGGTCCCCAAATTAATTTAATAGTTAACTGAAAATTTTTGAAAATTTTCCTACTTAAACCCCAATTTAATAGAGGTAAATTACGAATTAATTGGATCTGGAGTTAACATAAGGTAGTTGACAATTTTTTGGGGTTCATCAATAAATAGGGGCAACGAAACCTTTTTAAAACATTAGAAAAGGATCCAAAACCGCCTGCATATCCAATTTGTTTGTGTTCCCATACCGTAAAATCCAGTCAGACCTTCCCACATAAATCCTGAGATTGTTAAAAATAACCCGGAAGTGTAATTTTTACCCGAGAATATAATAACTGGAGTAAAGTCGCTGAACTTAGTAAGCAAAAGTTATTTTAAAAAAAGGCTGATGGGAAAAATTATAAATTAATACAAAGGTGGTTACAAAATTAGACATGGGAAAATATTTTTCCATAATAGCGGTTCCAACCATTTGGTCCATGCCCTTTAAACAAAAAGGTATCATTTAAAATAAAGACCCATTAATTCGGCGACTAAACTACCCTAATTTGTGGTACGAAACATGGGCTAATGGAGCCACCATATAAAATAGTCCAATAATTTTTTTAAATAATATAGTTACCCTGAAATCAATTAACCCCCTTTCCCAGCAGGTTTGCGGTTCCCGAAAAGGAACCTTCTAGGGGTCAACTTTCCCCAATGCCCCCCCAAGGAACCATGCCCACAAACATACCGTTCTACACAAAGCAAATTCCGATCCGGACTCCCGACCTCGGATACCCAATAAATGACTAGCCAAAAACCGTAAACCGATGAACCCCACATTCCAAAAAGAAGTGCGCGGTTCCCCAAACTAACCTAACCACTTTGGAAATCATTAAGCCTCCAATTACAAATGAAAACATTTTGACTAAGTCCAACTCAATAATTAAAGTAAGACCATGGCGTTTCTACCACACCGCATGTATCGGTTAACCATAATTTACTACATATAAATTATTTTATTTAATCCGAAAAAAGAGATTAATTAAATATACACCAATGTCCCTGTCCATGAAAGTAAAAGTTAATTAATCATAAAAGAAGAAACATCTCAGTCATCTGACATTATTGGAAAACTTTAAATTTTGGCGTTTCCAATACTAGCATATAGTAACTTAAACCCCTCGACTGCTTCATCCCCGATGCCCTTTCAGATTATCCTCGTAATCCCCTTTTTTTAACTGTAAAAATTAACCTAAACAATATGCCCCCTAAAAAACAAATCCACTTCTCCCTAAAATGTAAGGTTAATGTTGGGTTTTTTGTCCCTTAAAACCCCTAATTTGGGGCCAATTTCCTAGTCAAACCCATAAAACGTTTTTTTGAACCGATTATCGAATATCATTATTCTTTGAAGACGAAACGTCGAATCCAGAACATGGGGGACGTTTCATGGTATTTGTCCCAAAATTGCCCCTGAATTGCAATTAAAACTTCCTACCAACTTAACCACGATTATCTAAACTTAAAAACCAATGTCCAAAGAAATAAGAAAAAAGGTAATTTAAAGAAACCCAAAAACACAAAGTTCCAAATCATTTTAATCCAAAACTTTTAGAGAATTAAAAACAAATTTTCTTTATATGGTAAACACATTTTGAAAGACAAAACCATGGATTACAACTTACATGTAATAAATGAAAAAGGAATACCATAAATAGGAATAGGATCAAAGTTAACCTTTTGAAGAAATTGACCTTTTCCCTTTTAACTCCCTAAATTCCCTCTTTCTAAAGCACTAAGAAAATATGTTTTTATGAGTTGTTTTTTTGGTCCGAGCAAAAAAAGGTGGGTTTTTATATAAGGAAAATTAGGGTTAATAATTTTATAAGGAAATGGGGGCGGTTTTGCCCTGGTTCCCCTTACCAAAATTTATTGACATGATCGAATGTTCCCCGTTTAACGTTTTAATCGAAACGTTTTAATTATTTTAAAATTCAAGAGAATTTAGGGGTTTTTCCATCGACGTTTTGTGTACCGTACGAACACATTTTCCTGGTTGCATGCCCAACTTGGCCCAGAGAACGGTAATTATAACTGTTATCAAACATTTTGATGGTATCCTTTTCCCGCGTTTTCCGGTTGGTTTTTTTTTCGAAATAAATATTAATTTTTTTTTATGCCTCTTACAAGGAGGATAGGTTTATTTTTAATAAAATTATAATCAAATAATTGAGAATTTTAATATTTGGGACATTAACCAGGCACGCTAACCCGCCAAAACACACCCCAACTTCTTTGGCCCTCCCCTGCAAATAAGTTGGTAGCATAACAGTCTTTGGTTTTTGGGAAAAATGTGGGGATTAAGAAGTTGCCCTTAAAGGATAGAGGCCAAGTTCTTTTAAAATTTTTAAATGGTAGGGCCCATTCTTTTAATGGGCCCAGGGCCCCCCAAACAGGTTGTAACAAAAAATTACACTTTGGTTTTAAAGGAATAAACGAATTTGGGCGGGTGGGCCATGGCCTAACTTGGCCCCACCCCCAACTCGCCCGCCTACCAATGTTTGGAATCCCCTTTATATCAAATTGTCTTCACTTTACTAATTGAGTTCTTGGAATTTTCATTACATCAAAAATTGAATAGGGGGACAATCAATGAAAACCCAATTTTTTAAGGGAGTTTGAGGGAAAAGGGCTCGAGCGCATTAATAAACAAAGTGGCTCGAGCACAATCGGTTGCACCAAAATCTGCGCTTTGGAGATGCTCAGCACGAGAAATTACAATAAAGGAAATGCTCAGCACGAGATCAGGTCAGACTTCCTGAAATTAGGGATTTAACTCGATTACCCTACAGTTAGAGATTTGACGAGATGAATTCAGCTTAGAATAAGGGATTTGAGGGGGATTTTAAGGATTTTCACATGATATGTAAATCAGTCGAGATTCTGGTTTGGGAGGGCTGGTTTTTGTAGTGGAACTACGTGGGAGTGTTCTGAGCTAGACCAGGGAGCACAACCAACAACTCAATCAAGTCTAGGAGATGGTTTTCTCTTCGTCAAAGAGGATTTCTAGCTCTTCCATGAGTGGCTAAACCCTCCATAGGGTGTTGATGTATCCATTTCCAAGTACAATGGTTTGAATGTGTTTATCATTGGGATTCTTTGCATATATGTGGTGATTGTATAGTCTAGAAGATTGCAAAATTCTTGTAAATCGGTTTTCATGATTATACTCATTTATGATGAATTTCTTATCTTATATTAGAAAGTTGTTTATCATGTTTGAACTCAACATTTCTATTTTTTGGGATTATAGAAATGATGGTTATGCAATGATTCTTTTTGACATAAAATCAAGAGGGTTTAATAGGCCATGCCTAGGGAAGATGGACCGTACTATATCTTAGCTTAGTGTAATGTAGGTAAACAGTTCATGCCAACCGAAGATGGGTTATACTTATTCATTGCCTATGTGTATGCTTATTAAGAGGTCTTATAGGCCATGCCTAGGGAAGACGAGTCGTACCATAATTAGTGATTAGTTGGACTATCGGTGTCAACCGAAGATGAAGGTTATCATTACTTTTTAATGAAAGTATTTTCTTGTCGATGTCGTCATGTGATTGACAAACATTATGCGTATTATATCATGCATGTAATGAGAGTCCTATATGAACATGATCAACCATTGGACTGAGGATTGTGGTGAAATCAATCCCCTACGTTCTTCTCCTTATTTTACTTGTTATTTATTTATGTTTACATTTATTTTTAAAACCAAAACAAACCAAACATATTTTCTGAGTTAGATTAGAATAGATCTTGAATACTTGATAGACAACCACCAAAAACATTCTTTGAGGTTGACACCTTTTATATAGTCTTATCCTACAAGGATTCGTTATATTACAAGTGGTAATTTTATCATTGATCCTAAAACCACATCAAATCTACAAACCCAATAGCTGATTAACAGCCAACTCGTAACCAAAAACCACCTTTAATTGGTTCAAAAAATGTAGCCATAACTGATTACTGTCCAACAAGGGCTTAACAATAATAGTGACAAAGTAACAAACACCCACATTTATTTTTCCAATACATCCAATACTCATCTTTCAAAGGTATTGTACATGAAAAAAAAAAATCACAAAAACAATGCATACGGAGGTCTATAGCCACGGGGTCCCAATGTACATTCTTACTCATACCTCTAACTAGACAAACACAACTCATCCTAAACCACTAGTCAAGATCTAAACTACTATATTGCTCATATCTAAACCACCAATTTTTTATACGAATCGAACACAAACAAGCAACAACTCATGAATATTCAGCACGAAAAAGAAGAAAATATCGAGTTACTTACCTTCCAATTTTCGTAGCTCGCAAACATCCTACCGATTTTTATTTTTATTTTATATATTTATTTCAGTGTAGGTGGTTCTCACGATAGTCGGCCACTCACAATAACAAACGCCCTAGGGTGCAATGTTGCCCACTTTGTGTGGACCTGGAGGTTGCATCCTAATTTTAAGGGATCCGTTGTTCTCCTTAAAGCTAAGCAACCCTAAAATTGGAGCTAAAAACCACATTGATCGCACGTAGGCCTTCTCCTGCCAAAAAGACCAAATTTATTAATGAAATGACTACGTTGACAATTACAAAAACTTCGTAGGCACACGTTGCAATTTTTTAAACATTAAAAGCAAAATAAAAAAAGCGGTACAACTTTGAGGGAGTAAAATGTATTTTTTCCAAAATTCTACTATACTATATAAGCGCATCCTTTCATTTTATTGAAGATGGATCGATAAATTATCTCAAAATTCACTACACAATTATAGGCTAATTTTTTAAGAAAAACTCATGAACCTTACCAAGAGGCATGAATGCCAAAAGTCTAGTAAAAACAAACAACATTCATTTTTCAAAAAAAATATCTGATAAATAAAAAAGAAAAAAGAAATAAATAAAACTTACCATTCCTCCAACTTCAACAACATTAATCTCTAGTTCTGGAGTTTCTTATGATCGAGTGGTGATGAATAATGAAATTTTGGATGACTTTTATGAAATTTTTGAAAAATTGATATTGAATTGGCCGACTAATATGCAAGATTACTATTTTCCATTGAAGGTTTTTTTTAAGGGGTGGGAGAGAAGTAGGGGTGGGGAGGATTTTTTTTTCGAGTGAATTGCTATGCAGAGATGTAGGATATAAGCTTGTGGGAGAGCGGGCTCATTAATTTGGACTCAAAAAAAGCTGTTTCCTAGTACAAGACAAAAAATTATTGTTGCAAAACGGATTGTTCGTACGGATGTCAAGGGGTTTATTTAATTATTTTCTTTTTTAATTTATCATATTTGTTTTGAAAATGAATGTTGTTTGTTTTGGGTTGTCATCTATCGCAGCCACTCCATCTGTCTAGAATGGGGGTGGTTCGGCTACCCCCAAAGGGCCAAATGCAGGGAGCTAAAACCACCCCCTATGTGGCCGAATGGGGGTGATTCGGCCACCCTCGAAGGGCCAAATGGGGGTCCCCTACTAATTGGAATGGGGTAGGGTGCCACCCACCCCACCCCTATGGCCAAATTGGGGTAGCCCGCTACCCCCAAATGCCCGGCTATGGCCACCCTTTGTTTTTGTTTTTTGTTTTTAAATTAAAAAATAAAACATAAGGGCATTTTGGAAAATCACGCGATAAGTGAGGGTAATTTGAAAAATCTGTCTTTTTCTGTCAAAAAAGATAGATTTAATTAACGGATTGCCTACATTGCAAAAATTTGAAAGTTGGTTGGGGTGGATTGCAATTTTTTAAACATTGGAGGCCAAATCAATAGACAGGTCCAACTTCGGGAGGATAAAGTGTATTTTCCCCTTAAGAACAACTCATGACCCTTACTGTTAAGAAAGACAAATATGACAATATTGAACAAAGACAGGAAAAGAGAATGAATTCTCATATATTATTCTGTATCATCGAGCACTATTTTGTATTACAACAAAGGGAACAAAATCCCATGAGCAATGGACTAAGAAAAGGAAAATACAACTCAAATATGAAAGTTACTATTGACGTACAATTGTGCTTTTATATACATGGAAACTAATTAAGAGGAACTAATCGTAGAGAATCAAGTAATCAAATCATATCTCAATACTCCCCCTCAAGTTGGAGCATGAAGATATGTAATGCCTAACTTCCTAAGGAAGCGATGGAAGTTGTCACAGCCCAAAGCTTTAGTGAAAATGTTGGCAAGTTGATGACTAGTGGGGGACGTGAGCTATAGAAATGATCTTAGCATGGAGTTTGTCACGGACAAGGTGGCAATCAATGTTAATGTGCTTCATTCGTTTGTGAAAAATTGGGTTGGCAACAATGTAAAGGCTGCTTGATTATCGCAATAGAACTTCATGGTTTGAGAATGAGAAACCCCGAGAGCCTAAAAAAGCATTTTGAGCCAGAGGAGTTACAAGTAGTTGTTGCCATTGTGTGGTATTTAGCTTTAGCGGAAGAGCAGAAAACTGTGGCTTGCTTCTTAGTTCACCATGAGAGAGGACTATTGCCAAGTGTAGTAAAATAGCTAGTGATGGAATGACGAGTAATGGGGCAACTCGCCCAATCAGAGTTTGAGTAACCATAGACTTGGAGATCACAATCAGATGGGAAAAAAAATACCTTTGCAAGGGGATGGTTTGATAAGTTTAGAGCACGGGTGATTTTGCTAATAGAAAGGAGATTAAAATTAAAATCAGGGACAAATAAAACATTGGCTATGGTGACAGTGGGTGACAATTTAATAGAGCCAATGTGAGTGATAGGAACGAGTTCACTTGTTGGAAGTTTAATGAGGCTAGCATTGTGGACTTCGTGAGAAGTCTTGAGGATGAAAGGAAGAAATGTCATATGATCAGATGAAAGGAAGAGATGTCATATGGTGACAGTGAGAAGTCGTGAGAAGCCTTAATGGCCCAATCAAAGGAATGTGAAGATGGAATTAAATTGCAAGAGTGGTGGGATATTACCAGTAAGATTAGTTGAATGATTTGGCAAGAGAAGGTCCATCAATTGGCGGTATTGTTTAGCAGAGAGTCCTGGTATCAAATTTTTGTTAGTGTGAGATGTTCTTGGATTGGTAAAGACATGATGAGCAACATGAGGAGAGGATCCTTTGTTTGGACTAAATTTCTGATTGCTGCGAGAATGATCCTAGTTGGGTGGATAGCAAGCATCTTTCCAATGTCCAAGAGCGCCACAGTGATCACATTTTGGCCAACCATGTCATCTTTCACGTGGTTCATTTGGACAAGAGTGTGAGAAGTTTCGGTTTGCTGCCATGACCATGGAATTAGAGTTGAGTGTAGGGAGATTAAGCAATCTCTGTTTCTCTTCTTGATGGATAATGGAATAAACTTTGCCAACGTTGGGAAGAGGACCCACAACAAAGATCTGGCTGTGAATGAATGCATATGACTCGTTCAATCCCATAAGGAATTGAAAAACACGTTCGATTTCCTGCATGTGGGTGAGTTCTCAAAAGGCACCATAAGAGCAATTTGGGATGGTGGTAAGTGTTTTCAACCATCCCAGTATGATTTGACAATGTTATAGTAGGCAGCAATGGACATATGATCAGGTGGACATATCCCTATTTAACTTAAAGATTCGAGGATTGTTACCATGAGAGAAACGCTCTTCTAAATTGATCCATACTTCCTGATGATTGTTGCAATAGATGACACTGTTGAGGAGTAATTTATCAATGGAGTTAATGAACTATGACAACACCATATCATTAGATCTTTCCCACAGGTGAAGCTCGGTGGAGTTGGATGATGGTCGAGTGCGAGAACTGTTGACAAAACCAAATTTGTTTTTGGCATTTAAGGCCATTTTCATGGCTTACTTCCAAGTGATGTAGTTGTCACCGGTGAAGGAATTATAAACTAATACTGCTCCTAGATGGTCGACAGAATGGAGAAAATATGGAGAAGATGGGGAAGAAACATCACTGATTGTGTGTGATATTTCATTGGGCTGTGATGTTTCATTGTGCAAGGGTGGTGTATTACCCTGCACATTTGTCTCTGACTCGAACATGTTAATGAAAAAAAAGAAAAGAAGAAATTAGCAGAGCTTTGATACCATGTTAAGAAAGACAAATATGACAATATTAAAAAAGGACAGAAAAAGAGAATGAATTCTCATATATTATTCTATATAATTGAGCACTATTTTACATTACAACAAAGGGAACAAAATCCCATGAACTATGACTAAGAAAAGGAAAATACAACTCAAATATGAAAGTTATTAATGACATACAGTTGTGCTTTTTAAATACATGGAAACTAATTAAGAGGAACAAATTGTAGAGTTGTGCTTCTATGTATATGGAAACTAATTAAGAGGAACAAATCATAGAGAATCAAGGGATCAAATCATATCTCAATACTTACCAAGAGGCATGAGTGTCAAAAGTCTAGTAAAAACAAACAACATTCATTTTCCAAAACAAAATCTGATAAATAAAAAAGAAAAAAGAAATAA
>FXXK01001491.1:107255-131522 GCA_900184695.1 Betula pendula | reverse complement strand
TAATCCTAAAAGGACCCCTAGAAGGACCTCTAGAAGATGTTCTTACAAATCTCATATGGAAACTAATTAAGAGGAACAAATCATAGAGAATCAAGGGATCAAATCATATCTGAATACTTACCAAGAGGCATGAGTGTCAAAAGTCTAGTAAAAAGAAACAACATTCATTTTCCAAAACAAAACCTGATAAAGAAAAAAGAAAAAAGAAATAAATAAAACTTACCATTGCTCCAACTTCAACAACATTAATATCTAGTTCTGGAGTTTGCATGTCAAGTGGTGATGAATAATGAAATTCTGGATGACTTTTAGGAAATTTTTGAAAAATGGATATTGAATTGGCCGCTTGATATGCAAGATCACTATTCTCCATGGAAGGTTTTTTTAGGGGTTGAGAGAGAAGCAGGGTGGGGAGGGATTTTTTCGAGTGAATTGCTATGCAGAGTTGTAGGATAAAAGCTTGTGGGAGAGCGGACACATTAATTTGGACTAAAAAAAAGCTATTTCATTCTCTCCAGTACAGGACAAAAAATTCTCGCTGCAAAACAGATTGTTCATACGGATGTTGAGGGGTAGCACTTTTTTGGCTGTATATAAAAAGGCTAATCCAGAATTTCATTATTCATCACCACCTGACTTGCAGACTCCAGAACTAGAGATTAATGTTGTTTGTTGGGAAATATTCCCCAACTCAACCGGCCCATCTCATGGTTTGTGTGGCCCGGTATAGTTCGTATTTAACTGACGAGATTGTTTGATGAACCAAGGCCCATTAGAATCCATAAATCGGAGAGGAAGGCTCACGGCCCAGTATGAAATCTTAACGTGCCAGATGTCTCAAATTCGTAGAGGTCTCAATTCCAGCGCATGGGAGGGGCCCGATCCTGGGAATATTGTGTTCCTATCCCCAGTATCTTAGAAGGGTATAACTCGATAAAGTCCACTCCGAAAGGGAGTGTTGTGACGATTAATGCTTATCCCGAATATTTCGGGATAAGGCTCCATCTCATTCTTTGGATGAAGGAGAGTTGTATTCAAAATCCTATTACGAGTTGTACTCTGATTCAACTAGATGATGCCTGAGCAAGAAGGAATGTGACACCTATAAATAGGGTCGTACCGTCCAATAACATTCTAACTGAATCGTTGTGCTTTATTCCCAAGGATTATTCTTCTAGATATTGACTTAGGCATCGAGTGAGATCAATTGGTACCCCCAACAAGCTCCTTTGACTATTTGTTTTTTTCGCAGCGTTTGTCTAAAGCACATGTCATCGTACTAAAAATTGTTCCAACGTTGTTGAAGTTGGAGGAATGGTAAGATTTATTTATTTCTTTTTTTTTTTTATTTATCAGATTTTGTTTTGGAAAATAAATGTTGTTTGTTTTGGGTTGTCATCTGCCATATGTGTCTTATTTGACATACCAGCGCCCATGTCAATATCCAATGTCAATAGCAAAAATCCTACCAAATTTTTTTTTCAATGTAGGCAGTTCTCATGATTGTCGGCCACTTGTAATAACAAACGCCCTAGGGTGCAGATGTTGCCCGCTTTGCGTGGACCTGAAGGTTGCATCCTAATTTGAGGGATCCATCATTCTCCTTAAAGCTAAGCAACCCTAGAATTGGAGCTTAAAACCCAAGTCAATCGCACGTAGGCCTTTTCCCGTCCAAAAAGATAGAATTTATTATAGAAATGACTACAATGAAAATTGTAAAAACTTCGTGGGCACACGTTGCCATTTTTTTAAACATTAAAAGCAAAATAAAAAAAAAAGCGGTACAACTTTGAGAAAGAAAATGTATTTTTCCCAAAATTTTACTGTACTATATAAGTGCATCCTTTCATTTTATTGAAAAGGGATCGATAACTTCTCTCAAAATTCACTACACAATTATAGGTTAATTTTTTTAAAAAAAAAAATCACGACCCTTACCAAGAAGCATGAATGCCAAAATTCTAGTAAAAACAAACGGTATTCATTTTCCAAGACAAAATATGATAAATAAAAAAAGAAAAAAGAAATAAATAAAACTTACCATTTCTCCAACTTCAACAACATTAATCCCTAGTTCTTGAGTTTGCGTGTTAGGTGGTGTTGAATAATGAAATTCTGGATATATGACCCAGAAGTTGCATCTTGATTTGAGGGATCCATTGTTCTCCTTAAAGCTAAGCAACCCTAGAACTTGTCGGCTTCAAGACAACAAGGGAAACAAACAAAAAACTTGTGTTGTCTTTTTGAAAGTTGTTGGGGATTGGGCCCGAAGTTACAGTTGGGCCCACACCTGATTCTCTTACAGCGCGGCCCATGCAGGTCCAGCCCAGTCCACTCCTCCACCGACCCCTATCATAAGGTTCGGTGGACGTGATAGGAACCCGGCCGAACCCCTGGGTCCGGTTCCGTATATGAAATTCCACCGACCCTGGTCATAAGGTTCGGTGGATGTGATAGGGACCCGGCCGAACCCCTGGGTCCGGTTTCGCATATGAAATTCTGCCGACCCCCGAGGTTCTGCTCCTATTTAAAGGAGCCTCGCCGACCCTTAAGGTTCGGTTCCCATATAAGAGAATTAACGACCTTTTATGAAGAAGGGACAACTCCTATTATGGTAAAGCATTTATGATCGCCGGCCTCGATCATCGCGCCCGCAAGTTCCCAATGCCTACAAAGCCCATTAAGACGTGACTGATGTGACAACCGAACAGGAATTTACATGCCGTGGACCATTGCACTTATGACACGTGGAGTAACCTTTAATGGCCCGTATGGGCATGGACGACTAAGGGGAAACCCAGGGACCCACCGAAGAGCTTCATTAAATGAGCCTCGGGAGGGCAGCCACTATATAAGAAGAAGGGATAGGTTCGGCAAAAGGTACGTACAATCATAATACAGAAAAGTTATTCTAAGTCTTTCTCTCAAAAAAAAGAACTGACTTAGGCATCGGAGCTATCCCCCGCCGGCAACCCCGGCAAGCTCTTGTGTCTAACACTTCCTCTGTTTTCAGGTGACTCGCGCAGTCGGAGTTGGAAACTGTCCCAACAAAAGTAAAGTAAGAGCATTTGAAAATTTCACGTGTGGAGTTGGGGGTAATTTTGGGAGATTTGGAGCTAAAAACCCACGTTTGTCCCATGTGGGCCTTCTCTTGTCCAAAAAGACAGAATTTGTTAACGGAATGACTACATTGACAATTACATAAACTTCATGGGGATACATTGCAATTTTTTAAACATTTAAAAAAAAAAAAAGGTACAACTTTGAAGGAGTGAAATTTGTTTTTCACAAAATTCTACTATATAAGTGCATCCTTTCATTTTATTGAAATGAGATCATAACTTCTCTCAAAATGCACTATACAATTATAGGTTAATTTTTTTAAAAAAACTCATGACCCTTACCAAGTGGCATGAGTGCCAAAAGTCACTGTATTTAAGAAGCTAGTTGTTCGAATAATATAAATATATATACACACTTGAACTCTTTGTAAAAACAAATCAATTTTCCAAAAATAAAATATCTTTATTTATATTGAAATACCTTACAAATAATGAAAGAATTTAGGGTTATAAATTATAGTGAGTTAACCTCCAAACAGAGAAAAAACAAAAAAATATGTGAAATGAAATGAGCAAAGTTGTGAAGATGCTCATGATGATCATACTATTGCTGATGGTTTTGCGAATGAGTAGCTCTCTTCCTCCCTCTTCAAATATTCCTCCTGATCATCGCCTTCTCTCTCCCGCTTCAAGTGTTGATCATATTACCATATTTCACGAAATATTTGTTGGAGTATGCGATGAATATTGCGAAGAATGGATTAAACATCCCCATCCCCATCCCCCCATCCCCATGAATACATGCGCTGTCAAGTTGATTGTATGGAAGAGTACTGCGTACGTGTCTCGTTTATCAAAAGCTTCAGAAAAACTGCACTTTTTTGAATTATTGGTCGTACGAGATTCATGAAAACCCAATTTTGTATACGGTATATGTTTCCTGGCTCTCTCTCACCTTCACTATACAGTCACACACACACACATATATATATATAAAGCAATTTAACTTCAAAGGTTTAATCAATCTCTTATAGACTTGATCGACGATATTGCATAAAATTTTAGGGAAATTAAAATGTGAAAGAGAAGTTCTTAGATCCTAGGAAAACCAAAACGAAAAGCAAAATTTGTCTCTTTAGTGTGGTTTAAAAAACTTAGGGAGCAAGAAAACTAGATCGCGACCCGCAATTCCCAAGTCCATGCTAAAAGCCATTTAAGACGTGACTGGATGTGACAACCGAACAGGAATTTACATGCCGTGGACCATTGCTACTTATGACACGTGGAGTAACCTTTAATGGCCCGTATGGGCATGGACGACTAAGGGGAAACCCAGGGACCCCACCGAGAGACTTCATTAAATGAGCCTCGGGGGGGCACCATATATAAGAAGAAGGGATAGGTTCGGCAAAAGTACGTACAATCATAATACAGAAAAGTTATTCTAAGTCTTTCTCTCAAAAAAAAGAACTGACTTAGGCATCGGGAGCTATCCCCCCCGGCAACCCCGGCAAGCTCTTGTGTCTAACACTTCCTCTGTTTTCAGGTGACTCGCGCAGTCGGGAGTGGAAACTGTCCAACAAAAGTAAAGTAAGAGCATTTGAAATTTCACGTGTGGAGTTGGGGGTAATTTTGGGAGATTTGGAGCTAAAAACCCACGTTTGTCCATGTGGGCCTTCTCTTGTCCAAAAAGACAGAATTGTTAACGGAATGACTACATTGACATTACATAAATTCATGGGGATACATTGCAATTTTTTAACATTAAAAAAAAAAAAAAAAGGTACAACTTTGAAGGAGTGAAATTTGTTTTTCACAAAATTTACTATATAAGTGCATCCTTTCATTTATTGAAATGAGATCATAACTTCTCTCAAAATGCACTATACAATTATAGGTTAATTTTTTTAAAAAAACTCATGACCCTTACAAAGTGGCATGAGTGCCAAAAGTCACTGTATTTAAGAAGCTAGTTGTTCGAATAATATAAATATATACTACACACTTGAACTCTTTGTAAAAACAAATCAATTTCCAAAAATAAAATACTTTATTTATATTGAAAACCTTACAAATAATGAAAGAATTTAGGGTTATAAATTATAGTGAGTTAACCTCCAAACAGAGAAAAAACAAAAAAATATGTGAAATGAACATGAGCAAAGTTTGTGAAGATGCTCATGATGATCATACTATTGCTGATGAGTTTTGCGAATGAGTAGCTCTCTTCCTCCCTCTTCAAATATTCCTCCTGATCATCGCCTTCTCTCTCCCGCTTCAAGTGTTGATCATATTACCATATTTCACGAAATATTTGTTGGAGTATGCGATGAATATTGCGAAGAATGGATTAACATCCCATCCCCACCCCCCATCCCATGGAATACATGCGCTGTCAAGTTGATTGTATGGAAGAGTACTGCGTACGTGTCTCGTTTATCAAAAGCTTCAGAAAAACTGCATTTTTTGAATTATTGGTCGTACGAGATTCATGAAAACCCAATTTTGTATACGGTATAGTTTCCTGGCTCTCTCTCACCTTCACTATACAGTCACACACACACACATATATATATATAAAGCAATTTAACTTCAAAGGTTTAATCAATCTCTTATAGACTTGATCGACGATATTGCATAAAATTTTAGGGAAATTAAAATGTGAAAGAGAAGTTCTTAGATCCTAGGAAAACCAAAACGAAAAGCAAAATTTGTCCTCTTTAGTGTGGTTTAAAAACTTAGGGAGCAAGAAAACTAGATAGGAATTCAGCAAATGCCTCCACCGTACCATTTGTTGTTATGTATATGAATATTGCTAAAGCTTTTGTGCTTAATTTATATCATTAATTTGTCCGATCGGTACAACTTTGAAATTGGATTTGAATACATGTTTAATTAGTCGGGTATTAGTTGCCAAAGTTTTTTTTTGTTTTTTTTTTCTTTCAGAAAAATACCATTTGGCTTTTCATACCACCAGATCTCACTTTTTAAATTTTGGTGACATAAATGAAAAATAGTGGTAGTTTAGAGAGTTATATTATGTATTTTTGCAATTGAATATATAAAATGGTTGGGGCTCTTATATTGTCTGATAGTCTCCGGACAAGGTTGCGCAATTCGGGTATATTTAATTAGGAGTACTGTGACAAGTCTTTTTGTTTCTTGTACGTTTTAAAATTATTATCTGATTTGAAAAACAACAATTTAAAAACTAACTAAATTTTAAAACTAAATAACAATTATATCAAACGCTTAACTATATTTTAAAATCATACATTTTAAAATTACTTATTTTAAAATTGTTTACTCAAACAAACTCTAAATAACATTAGTAGTATATGTGAATATGATTATCATTTGGAGGCCCCGGTAATGATACGGCCTACGGAGCCTATATACCAAGTGAGGGTTTAAATCGTTTTGTAACCTAAATTGAAAGAAATTTTTCTTGTATTTGTTTTCGATACAAATTCATCAAATTCAGATGGTAAAAAATTCAAATTTTAACTTTTTTTTTGCCTTTTTATGAAATTCACACTCATTACAAACTCCAAGCTCCCAAAATATCTGTAATGAGTTTTTGAATTTTAAGTTATGATTTGAATTGAGCCCTTTCTGGATCTCATTTCTCAATTTATTTTCTCTGAATAGGAAATGTTACATTTATTTTTTTTCTTTTATTTTATTTTATTTTATTTATCTTTTTATTTTTTAAATTTATTATTGAATCTGTGATCTTCATGTGTGAACATACATGGATGAGATCACAGATTCAATAATAATTTTAAAAAATAAAAAAATGAGAGAAAGATACAAGTAGATGCCGTATCATTTTCCCTCTTAAATATTTGTATAAAAAAGGAGAACTTTACAAAAATTCCTAAACTTTCACGCGATTTGAAAAACACCCTCAATCTTTGACTTCTTTCAGTTTCACCTTTTGAACTTCTATTTCTATTAGAAGACCCCGTTCGTTTGTTTTCACCGTGAAGATTTTTGAAATTTCTAAAATACTCCTCATTTTAGGTTTTAGAATTTTTTTTGCTTAAAATATAAGGGTATTTTAAAAATTTAAAAAAAATTAATGATAAAAACAGATGAAAGGGAGTCTTCTGATAAAAATTTAAAATTCGAAGAGTAAAACGGAGAATCAAAGAATAAAAGAAATTATTTAAATCGCATAAAAGTTGACGAAGCCTTTAAAAGTTTTTCCTGAAAAAAAATCACCGTTAGTACCATCTCCTTTTTCTTCGCCAACAAACTCAGAGAGGGAGTACTCTCAATCTCCATGTGGGAACCAGAAACTAAAAAAAGCTGCCAAACGAATGAACGACTAAACCCCTCCAGAGCTTTCCTCCAATGCGTGGAGCTAATCCTCCCATGGCTAACCCCACAAGAACTGGCCAATTTTTCTCTAGCCTCCAAATCCCTCAACCAAATCTCCAAATCCATCACTCATCGTCGATCCTCCGACGCTTCCAGATCCTCCGAGAATCTTCCCATCCCATTCCACAACGCCGCTGACAATCGCCCCTATGCCTACTTCATCTACACCCCTTCACAAATTCTCCCTTCTTTTGCTTCCCAATTGCTACGCCAATCTTGGGGCTCCGGCTTCAGTGCGAGACCCAACTCGGTGAGTCGGCTCTGCGTAGAAACAGTGAGTTTGGTGGACGAGTTGGGTGAAAGCGTATCTGGGTGTGATTGCCAGAGGTGTGAGGATGAAGTTCGGTGTCCGTGTATTGGGTTGCATGGTTTGGATGTGGCGAGCGAGTGCGGACCGAGTTGCGGGTGCGGGTTGGAGTGTGGGAATCGGTTGACTCAGAGAGGGGTTTCGCTGCGGCTGAAGATTGTGAGGGATAGGAGGAAAGGATGGGGTTTGTTTGCTGACCAGTTCATTGGGAAAGGCCAATTTGTGTGCGAGTATGCAGGTACCTTTTTTTTCCAAGATAATGGGTTCTTTTTAACAGCATGATTTTGTTTTAGAATTTGAGATTTTCAGTATTGTATTTTTTCAATTTTTCTACGTTTTTAAATTGTAATTTTTTAAAAATGGTATGGAAATGATATATTTTTGCAATTTGATTTAGAATCGCAGTTTTATATTCGAAATCAATTGGATGGGATTCATTGTTATTAGAGGTTATGAACTTTATCAACTGGATATTTAGGAATGTTGTGATTAAATTATGTGCGATTAGTTGGTAATTTTGATTGAGAAAGGCACATGAGTGAATCTCACTGGGTATGTATGCGAGACTAAGAAATGAAAAAGATGGTATATATATGAGATTTGTTCAACAAAGAAAGCCTGACGGGTGACAAAACCTAATGTTTGCCTTATGCAATTGCCACATTGTTCATACTTTGAACAAAAGGAAAAATATTTTGCAAACTTGAGATGTTGATTTTAGTTTTTTTTTTTTTTTTTTTGGTTTCTGTAGAATTATCGCAGTGGTTCTCGAATTTCATCAGTGTTTTGATGGCATGCATCTCTGTTAAAATTGTCAGATTGTGTGTTTGTTTGTGTAAGTTTTTTTGTACTGAAACTTTGTTCAATTTGACATTTGCTTGCAAAAGGTGAACTTTTGACAACCAAAGAGGCAACAAGTCGGCAACAAATGTATGATGAACTTTCATCAGGTGGCCATTTTTCTTCTGCTCTTTTGGTTTTGAGAGAGCATCTCCCATCTGGGAAAGCATGTATAAGAATGAATATCGATGCCACAAGAATAGGAAATGTTGCACGGTTTATTAACCATTCATGCGACGGTGGTAATTTATCAACGAAACTGGTGAGAAGCACAGGAGCTTTGCTGCCCCGCCTTTGCTTCTTTTCTTCAAGAGACATAAAAGAAAATGAGGAGCTTAGTTTTAGCTATGGTGAAATCAGGCTAAGGTCTAATGGTTTGCCGTGCTTTTGTGGTAGCTCTTGCTGCTTTGGAACCTTGCCTTCGGAACATACTTAGTCCTAGTTTTCATTGCTTTTGGAACAGTTAATTTTGACAATATCTCAACTGTTTTATGATGTTCAAAAGGTGTATAACTAGAATATGACGTACTGTTTATTTTGGAAATTTTTATTGGTAGGCCATTTCTTATTTGTTTCTTGTTTTGCAAAAGAAATATAAGGCAAAAATTTCATGTGTACAGATTTGCTGCTTGACTTTTAATGGTTGTTTTGTTCTTGACGGGGACTACATGCCAGAATCATTTGCTTGAATTTAAACAGTTGGAATTTCTCTGTATACTTACAAGTAGGTGGGAAAAATCTACTGAGGAGAACTTCTATTTGTGGGGTGGATGAATGATGCCACCCCTATCAATTGGAATGGGATCGAGCTGTTGGCAAAAATCTTGTTTAGGGCTCATTGGGGAGTTTTTCAAGCTCATTCTTAAAGGGCTCAAGTTAGAGCTCGGCGCTTTACATTCTCGTCTTCTTGCATGAGAATTATGTTAGGGAAAGCCTAACGCAACATACTTCAGTAATTTGTCAATATTTTTTTATTTTTTATTTTTTCTATTCTTTGGCTATATTTATTTAGGACACAAATTTCCTCCAACCCGGGTTGGAGGAAATTTGCTCCAACCCCTTCAAAAAAAATGACAACAATTATAAAAAAAAAATTTGAAAAATATATATTTCAACCCACTTATGAAAATACAAGAAAAAACAAAGAAAAAAAAATTATATATACAGCAATATTACGAAACAAAAAACAAAGCAAAAAAAGTATTTTTTTACTTTATTTTAAGTGGGTTGAAATTCGCTGTATATATGATTTTTTTTAAAAAATTTTGCTTTTTTTTTCTTGTATTTTTATAAGTGGGTTGAAATATATTTTTTTCAAATTTTTTGTTATATTTTTGAAGGGGTTGGAGCAAATTTCCTCCAACCCGAGTTGGAGGAAATTTGTGTCCATTTATTTACTTCTTTTTGCTGATTGCGTTCCACTAAAAGTTCATAAATATGCCTTGCTTTTCGCATAAGAATATAAATGGAGAAAAGCATGCACCTGTTTGTCCAAACGCAACCGCAAGCATTTGAAAGATGTTAAAATATGATATTTTAATGTTAAGTGCCCATCTCATGTAGCTTGCTTAAAACCCTAGAGTAGGATATAGCATGATTCATTTTGAGCATAAAGTAAAAGCCATGCCCATGAATAAACGGGGTTATCTGGTGTTTTAAAAGAAAATTAGTATTTTATAAATGTAACTTTTCATGAAATTATATATCAATAAAGTCTTATTTCCTCAATTTCTACTTGTCTGAAATTGAGTAAAATGTTGAGAAAGAAAAATTTAGGCATGTTTGTTTAGATGTAAAATATATTTTGAAAATGGTTTTTCCCACTTTTGAGTGTTGGGGGCGACCGAAATTTTGGTCAAATAAAAAATGTTTTTAGTTGACCAAGAAAAATAGTACGTGAAAGCTAAAATGATTTATGTTTTTCGTTTGTGTGAATCATTTTTCCCTGTTCTCTTTCACCCCCCACACCCCTAATTTTCAAAAGGCATTCTTCATCTCTCTTGCTCTCAACTTTCAATTCTCTCTCTCTTTTCCACTGTAGCTCTTCTTGCCGTTGCCATTGGGATTCTCTTTCACCTTCAAAGTACTTGACTCTCTCTCTCTCACACCCTATCTTAGGACTCTTGTCTCTCTCTCACACATCATATGTCTCAATCAAGTCCAAGCACATACCTGACTCAGGCTTGGAGACCGGAAAGGCAGTCACTGTTGTTTTGTTTACACTAAATATTGAAAGATGAGATCAAAGTCGGAGCAGTAGCAAAAGCAAGCATGAAATCATTATGAATCCCCCCCCCCCCCCCACCAAGGTGGCCCTAACTTAAAAGGGATATGATAGCTCCTTATGATCTAACATTCGTGTCAATACATTATCCTCATTTTGTTCCAGATTGTAATCTCTAATAAAAAAAAATATATCTTCATGAGCAAAAGCTCCTATCATGATGAATCTTGCAATATATTGGTGATGCATATATAACGTAGCTTGAGTAGTAAAGTTTTGGGCTATAAACACATAAGCAAGTAACCATCGAAAATGGCGAAGGGACCAACGCCCTCACCCTCAAACTTTGCATCAAAGTCTATTTAAATATGATGTTATCATATTTACATAGGTAAACAAATGAATCTTTTATTTTCATAATATAAAAGACTTTTGGTTATTGAAGATATAATGATAACAAAGATAATGAATGTATGAATATGCATCGTAGTAGCCAATTAGTTTGAGTCTAGATTTTATCTTCTTTTATACCTTTCGTTCCAAGGTTCAATATCAACCCATCTTAGTGTCTGTTATATCCTCCCACTTATAAAGTTTACATGTTTGTTGCTAAAACCTACCAATCCTAACTTAGTTATGTAATAAAGAGTTTTTAATATGTAACACCTTTCACTAAGACCTTGCCTGAGTAGATTTATGAAGTCTTACTTAGAGTCCCATAGGTGTCAAATGTATGCATAATTGAATTTAAAGACAAGTGGGAGATTGTTAGGGTTTATGTTCTAAAAGTTAATTTTTGTTGCACGACATTTTATTTTATTAAATAAAGTTGTTTATTTCCTGAATTATTTCAAGAACATTGGGCATATTACTAAATACATGTATTGATGTGGATTTTACGGATCAATTATAAAAGACCATTCGCAATAAAACGAATCCTTATAGGATATAGTTATTTTTTAGGGTGTCAAACCTCAAGGACTGTTCTAGATGTTTACCAAATATTTAGAATCGATTCTTATTTAATTCATAAAGATATTTGGTTGTTTTGAACACTAAAATTAAGCTAAACACTTAGTAAAATAAAAGGGAAGAAACATAGGGGTTTTAATCCATCACAAACCTTATATCAATGGTCATTCGTACTCACATGAGATTCTCATCATACACATGATATGAAGCACGTATGGTTGTCAACCATACGACGACATCGATGGGAAAATGCTTTTGTTTTGGAGAAAATAATAACTCACCTTAGATTAGCACGGATCGATCACCTGAAATACTACTTGTGGTACGATCCGTGTTCCCTGGCATGGCTTATACAATCCCTAAACATCATGCATACAAATAAGAATCAAGAATAACCCATTCTAAGTTGCATGAATCATCTACCTAAGTTACATAAAGTTAAGATGTAGCATGATTTATGATTCTTAAGCATGACCTATCAAGTTTCTTGAATAGATGTCCATTTAATTCCATTGTAAAGCTATCATCCCTATAATCACAGAGAATAGAGATGTTGGGTTCATTCAAGACATAAAACTATCTTAGTGACAAGATTGCATATAATCAAGAATAAGTATGATCATTGAAAAATAATTGCAAAGGTGTTTGTAATTCTCTAAGCTAAACAATCATCACATGTACTCTAAAAATCCCAGAATTGAAATACAAATTAAACCATAGTATTTAGAATGAGCCTCATTAATTCCGTATGAGAAAAGATTAGCTATTCATGATGGACATGGAATTCTCTTTTTGTGAAGAGAAAACCATTTCTAGCCTTTTTCTTTAGTTGCTGGATCACTTCTTAGAACTTTAGAACCCTAATCTCCTTTGTAATCCTAAAAATCCTTCCTTTCTTTAATTAGAGATTGTTTTGCTATTGAATCCTCAAAGCTTACTCAAATCCCTTCTTTCAAGGGATTTGAGTGAGCTTCAATCTTTCCTTCCAAGTAAAATGGAGTCAAAACCACTTTCGAGGGATTGCAGAGCTGTTCTTGCACTGACTCAGTCCTCCATGGATCTTTTTTCTATCAAATCCGATGCAAATCGCACTTCAGATTCTGGGTGGATCTCTAATATCTCTAGTCCGTTAGGGCTAGATTTGTCAACTATTTCTCTCAAAGGCGCAAATAATCATAAGGTCTGCCAGAACAATAAACTAAATACGGAAATAAATGCATGAATAATATAAAAAAAATAATGTCAATTAAAATTGCTACTTGGTTTTCAATATGCAGATGAGATGAACTTAATAACTAGCTCTGTCCTCATTCCGGCTTCCTATTTCGGCATGCTCGCCACTTGAAAATAAAAGTAAAACTAAATGAGTGAAAAAGGCTCAGTAAGTATATCCCCAACCATAAATAGTTGGGTTAAATTCATTTTTTTTAAAACCTTTCACAAAATGTGGAAACTCATACAATCACTTCAAATAGCATTCAATACGAAATACTATATAATTAAAGAGAAAATCCTCCATTCTATCCAAAACCAATTTTTCTAATAAAACTACTTTTAAAACATTTCGTTCATTTGGAAATCTCTAAAATTAAGACTTATATCAATCACTTCTCATAATAGGGCCCATATATACTATTACGCCCCGTGTATTAANAAAAAGGCTCAGTAAGTATATCCCCAACCATAAATAGTTGGGTTAAATTCATTTTTTTTAAAACCTTTCACAAAATGTGGAAACTCATACAATCACTTCAAATAGCATTCAATACGAAATACTATATAATTAAAGAGAAAATCCTTCATTCTATCCAAAACCAATTTTTCTGATAAAACTACTTTTAAAACATTTCGTTCATTTGGAAATCTCTAAAATTAAGACTTATATCAATCACTTCTCATAATAGGGCCCATATATACTATTACGCCCCGTGTATTAAGGTTATGCGGTCTTTGCGACCACGACAACGACTGTGGCCACAGACGTGCCCTCTGGCCAGCGGATTAACTTATTGGTGCACTCAATTTGGCAATTGATTGATAGAGTACCACCTTCTGGCAGAGCCTCTTTCAGTGGTTGCGCTTCCATCTTGGCTTCGGTATCGAGCTCTTTCTTCTCTGAATTCCTTTGGGCTAAAAGTATCTCCTCCATACGCGTGCCCTCATCTTATACAAATTTTTTCATCTTGGTATCTTGGGGCCACGTGTAGGAGGGTTTTTACCTTTTGAATCATTTTGATTTATGAACTTTCTAAAAATAGCTATTTTTCCAATTTGGGACTTTAAAATAACTACTTACTATAATTAGAAAGTATTGATAAGCAAAAACTTTTTTTTTGTAGTGATCGCATGCTGTTTTTCATTTAAAGAGAGAATTTTATGAAATATCTATGTAAACAAAATGAGTTCGCAGATACATGATTAAAACGCATAAGGTAATAAAGAACAATTAAAGAAATAATCATGACATGCAATCTATGACTTTAGAAGGGGTAGAGAATCTACTTACCTCCTGACTGTAATTAAAAGAAATTCCTCGACAGCTAGCTAGTCACCTGAATAAAAGTTCATACGCATTACTACTCTCATACTCTATACTAAAATTGAGTCTTACTATTTTTGGGTTTGGCTTGCTAGTAATTTGAAAATGGATCGCTAAAATATTTTAAATCGTTCTTATCATGTATATAGATCAAAATTTTCGAATATGAGATTTTCTTAATTGGTTTAGAAAATAAATATGAAAAATCTATTTGCTAAATAAATGAGATTTCACTCCCTGGCCGTTCAAGTTAATGGCCAAGAAAGCCTACTATTTTTTTTTTTTTACAAAAAAAATAAAATAAAAACAAAGAACTAAGGCATACAAAATAATTTAAAAATATAATTGTTTTTGAATAAGTAAAAGGAAACAATATCCCTGTGGTATCGGAATAAATAAAAGGGAACATTTTGCAATGTCATTGCGTAAGAAAAACACAAAAGAAAGAGCAAATTAAGAAAAATAAACAAGGAAATTGGTACAGACACACATGGGTCGAAACTGTAATGAGATGATTTTATGAGAAGAAAACAAAATAAAAGAAAAACTTTGGTTGCTCTCAAATGACCAAGACGTGTTGGAGGGATCAATGTGATTTTGTGATAGAAAACCAAAAGAAACTTTGTTTCTTTCAAGTAGGCAGTACGTGTGATATGTGATGTTTTTAAAAGAAAATTTTGTTTCTTTCAATTGGGCAGAACATATAGGTTGCTAGGATTACAAGCAAAGACAATTCATTGCTTCCTTAAGAGTCACGAAAGAGGAGAAAAAAAAAATGATCGAATAGAAGAAAATAAGAATAAGAAATATACAACGCTAAAGAAGACAATCCCACATGGTTCAAGGAGGTTCTTACAAAAGGGTTTGGCTTTATGGATTTTATTTTAATTGGTCTCTTAATCAGACATTGGAGAGAAGGTTTAGAGGTCTCAAAACTCTAACTCTAGCCGTTTTCTTGGTGATTGGAGCAAGAGAATCAAATCATCCCTCATGCACAAGAATAGCTGAATTTACACTTTGTGAGTATCTTTTGCAAATTTTTGTTTTGTATAATCTTTTGCTACTTTCATGATGCTATCTCTTGGGTTTTTTTTTGCTGCCACTTTGAGTTATAATTGCAACACACACGATCATCAAGAGATCTATGCGGCAGATGAAAGAAGAACAATTTCCACCGTCTAGGAGACCACTGGCTGCCATTCGATCACGTTAGTAGTAGTGGACACAAAACCCCATACCTCACTACGAAGACCACCATAGTGGTCGTCACTGCCGCTCAAATCGATCTGCCTTTGCCGCCTAGCATTGCACTGCCGCCATCCCTTTTAATCCTCATGCAGCAATGGCAAAGAGCCGCCGACCAACGCACGTGGCTGTTGGAAGTGAGCATTGACCACTTATGCGACGCTGGTCTTAATCGTATGCGGCTACCACTACTTATCCATCTTTGAGACAAGGATCTTGTGTTGTTTGGCAAGCACCTACAGGGGCACTGAAGCTTCAACAAAAGGGCAGCACCCAAAATCATGTCCCAAGAGACGCCACAAAAACCACGCAAGGGCTTTTTTTTTTAATCGCATAACACGCAAGGTCTCTGAATCAAAGAGCCATAAAAATTAACAGTGAACAAAAAGCATGATAGATAATGTGCTCTGATACCCCAAGTTAATACATAAAAAAAAATAGGAGTAACTTCACTTAACTTTCTTTGAACTTTCATCACTTTTACAGTTATCCTCTCAAAGTTCAAAAACTCTCAATTTAGTATATCAAACTTTCAATTTTTTGCAATCTCATTTCTCCCGTTAGGGTTTGGGGTTACATCAAACAGTCAAAGGGTAAAATCACCTTTTATACCCTTGTAAAATTTATAAAATTGCAAACTTACCTTAATTATAAATAATAATATAATAATAATATATTATTATTATTATTTTATTATTATTATTATTATTATTTTATTATTATTATTATTTTAAAAAAAGATCGGTATTTTAGGAATTTTCAAGACCTTCGTTATGGAGGGGGGTGGCATTGCAAATTTTTTTAAGTTGAATATACTAAATTGAGAGTTTTTTATTTTTATTTTTATTTTTTAACTTTAGATAGTAATTACAAAAGTGATGAAAGTTCAGTAGGATTAAGTGAGGTTTTCCCTAAAAAAATATATCAAAATATGCAGGAGAAAATTTAGGCATACCTTTAGCCATATTTGTTCAAGTAAATTAAATTAGCAAATCAGAGAATCTCAGCAAGATAAAACTAAAAATAATTTTAGAAGAGAGATGTATCTTCTAACCTAAGCTCTTTATTTATAGGCTAGCTAGGTGGGAACGCTCAATAAAAAATTTTACTTAATCATTCACCCCGTCGATGAATAAAATCAATTCCGATTTCGATTCCACAAACAATTTCTTATTTGGAACAAATTACTGAACACCCCTTTGTATTTAATTTAAACCACAATAAATACATCTGTCATATGGGCTACACTTTAATATATTAGGAAATTTCTTAATACATATGCATTATATATTGTGCGATGGGTAAAGAAATCTTTTTTTTTTTTTTTTAATTTGTGAAAAAAGTTAATAGTTGTAAGAAGCAGCACCAATTAGCTAGCATGGCGCCGGCATATACAACAGCATGTAATTGTTGGCGCGCAAGCGCGCGTGTGTGCAAGGTGCATGCTAATAAGCAAAAAGATGGTCGTGAAAGTCAACTCCGGTGAAGTATCTTATTGGCAAACATAGCTGGAATCCGACTCTCTTCCTCATCTTCTTCCTCATCGACCCGGGATGGTCGTCGTGAAAGCTGTAGATGCTCTATGCTATGGGAGGATGGTGCAGTGTCTGCTGCGAGGTCGAAATCTGTAGTGAAACCACTCATGCCGATGAGGTTATTGGAAGTAGAAGAGTTGTTGGAGAATGCGGGCTGCAACAGTGCAATGTTTTGATGTTGTTGTTGTTGCTGCTGCTGCTGCTGCGAGTTCTGAATCACATTTGCGTATGCAAACCTGCTGTTTATAAGCTGAGTTTGGACCATTGCCACCTCGGCTTGTAGAGATGCCACCTGAAGATATATACCAACAGTTTTTCTGATCAGTTTTCTTATAGACTCCATGTGGTAGGATTGGAATAAGTTCAATTAATATAAGTTAGAATTAAGATAATTACTAGGTCATACCGAAGTTCTTTGTTTCTTTCCTTTTTTTTGGGGTTCAAATAGTAGCAGAGAGAGAAAAGACATAAGAAATTTTAATGTGGTTCGATGTTAAATACTTACGTCCACTATTGATTATGTTTATAATACAAATATCTCTAATTATAGGAAAACGGTATTAAATGATCACATTTAATTATTTAATCAATACTTTAACACTCTCATTCACGTGTGAGCGAATGATTAAGATATGATTCGAATTCAGGACTTCTGCTCTGATATCATATTGTTAAATGACTACTTATTCAAAAAACTCAAGCGGATAGAAAGAGATAAATTTAATTATTTAATCAATACTTTAACAAAATTATAGTAGGTGAGTGAATACAAATATAGTAATCAAATCTCTAATATTTTATCATAATCGAACCTAAATGGAGAATACTTTAGTATCAACCTAATATAGAAAATTAACGTATATTCTAACACAAATTATGGTCTAGCAATTTAGGAAAGATAAAAAGTGTGCATGCCTCGGTAGGGTGTGAAAATATAAAACCAAACAGCAAATACTAAGAACTTCTTGAGTGGATTGGATTAATACAGTGAATGGGTCATGACTATTTCAGTCAAGCAAAGACAACATCGTCCCATCAAATTATATTGCCCTTTCTCACATGAGTGGTGATCTGAAGTTGCCTCCTTTATTTTTTATTTTGAGCCATGATGTCTGTGTTTAGTAGTCGGGAAAAATGTAGAACTTTTCTTGGTATAAACAGTGTATCGTTACAGTTTGCAATTGAAACCTAAGGTATATCATATATTTAATTAATGTGATTAATGAGTAGATTTTGCAAGATTAACTAGTAAAGATGAAGGCTCTAATTGGTCTTATGAAATTGATGTCAGAAGGTTTAGCCATGAATTTTTTTTTAAAAAAAAACTATTTATAATTGCCTGTCAGGCAATCAGTATCTACTGTATGAAGAGAAAATAAATTCATTAAAAAAATTAGAAAAAAGAAAGACGAAAAAATAAGGTAATTTAGCTATATATGAAAATGATGTCAGAAGGTTTAGCCATGAAATTAGAAAAAGAAAAAGAAAAAAAAAAACTACTTATTGGTTGTCAGGCAATAAATTCATTCAAAAAAAAAGAAATCCATTCAAAAAATTATCCTGTCAAGAAAAATATTTATATAAGATAATAAAAAAGAAAAAGAAAAAAAGAATCGAACCTGCTGCTGTAAAGCAAGTATGGTGGATACGCAACCATAAATTGGGTCTGATAACCTCGCCTGAGCTTCATACGATATTGTAACCACGGCATCGTTTCTCCGGCTGACCGGTACATGCAACAAGAGCTTGGACACGTTACTTGCACCAAACACCTTGTGCACGGCTGCAAACCGAGCTGCTCCTTGGTCGGAGCCGAAGTGCGGTGCAAATATACACCCACTAATGCACTTCCTCCTTAAGAACTTGCATGCTCCACAGGGAGCCGCAGCCGCAGCTGCTCCTGCCACTGGCTCCGCCTCCGCCGCTGTGGTAGCACGCCTTCCCATGCCCTTACGTCGAGTTCCATCGCCTAGTAGTAGTGGCTCAGCCATGGGAATTAAAAAGGGTGTTGGGTTATAGATTGAGGAAAAAAAGGAAGGCGATGGGGTTGGTGCTTATATGTGAAATTGAGAAGTGCACGTTAGTCTCGTGAAAGGGTTGCAAGGTGAATGTGGTAAGCTTTTCTTTTCGAGAGAGAGAGAGAGAGAGAGAGAGAGAGAGACGTTATGGTTGGTAAAGAGGGAAAATGAGTGAAATGGGAAGAGCCTGGTGTGAGGTGCACGAGCAAAGGGAGTGGCAGTAAAGGGTAAATGATTAAAATATTGAGTAAGACTATATTGCGTGTTGGGTTTAGGTTGTGTAGAGTTATGAGTATAGGATTATATAAGTCAACTCTAACTCAACTTATTTAATTAAATAGATCAGACTTTTTAATCTTAACCTGTTAATTTTGTATTACGTTCTTGGTAAATTTTAAAATACTAGTAAACTCTATCTCCGTCTTATATTCATCCAAAATTGATGTAACTTTAATTTAAAATTATCATTATATAAAAAATTAATAATAATTTATTACAGATCTAATAATAATTTTAAAAATCACATCAATTTTAAATAATTACAATGCGTATAACATTTTATCATTAGTCTNGAGAGAGAGAGACGTTATGGTTGGTAAAGAGGGAAAATGAGTGAAATGGGAAGAGCCTGGTGTGAGGTGCACGAGCAAAGGGAGTGGCAGTAAAGGGTAAATGATTAAAATATTGAGTAAGACTATATTGCGTGTTGGGTTTAGGTTGTGTAGAGTTATGAGTATAGGACTATATAAGTTAACTCTAACTCGATTTATTTAATTAAATGGACCCCTTAATCTTAACCTGTTAATTTTGTATTATGTTCTTGGTGAATTTTAAAATACAAGTAAATTCTATGTCTATCTTGTATTCGTTCAAAATTAATGTAACTTTAAAATTATCATTACATAAAAAATTAATAATAATTTATTACAGATTTAATAATAATTTTAAAAATCACATCAATTTAAATTAACTACAATGCGTACACATTTTATCATTAGTCTAAAATATTGGTGTTAGTTTATTAGTCTTATATAATTGTATAAAAATAATAATTGTTTGAAGCTTGAAGAAGGGGTTGTCTTCTTGGGAGGGCGCAAGATTTGTGCTGCGCTTGGCGTGTGTGTTGGGGATGGTGTATGTAAACGAGACGTGCATGGGTTTCATTCCATGACAAGAAGCAAAACTCACGTCTTTTCCAACTTCATTGATCTTATCCGATTAAAACATAACTAATTAAATAGAATACAATTCAATTCTCAGTTTAAAAGACTACAAATTAAAGTACTTTATTTATTTATTTATTTATTTATTTATTTTATCTATAAACAAAACAACTCTAGCTATCTGCACCCAAAGATAAGATTTCATGTTTTGTACGACACGTAAACGTCACGTGTAACAAACCCATTGGAAAAATTATATCAATGTAACAATTTATTCTAATTTAAACCTTGGCCAATGAAGCTATAATGAAGATTTCTTAAAAATAAAATTAATTATACAATAATCAATAATGATAGAGCCAGTAGGGCTGAGAGGGGCCAATGTAACGCCATGCCTAAACGCGTAGCAGTTTTAATAATAATAAAAGGAAAAAATTATATTAAGTTCCCAAATTTTTATATGATTTGAATTTAGTTCTTGAGTTTCTAATTTCAAGAATATGGTCTCTAAGTTTTTTTTTCAGATTTTAAATAAGTCTGTCTATCACTATTCTATCAAAATGAATGATTTATCATATATCACTTGTATTTTAATTCACATGCTAGTGTTCATATCAATACCTAATATCAATGTCATATCATTAAGCACTAATTCATTCATTAAAAACCAAAAAAAACAAAAACAAAAAACAAAAGACGCAATTTCAAAAAAATAATCATCTTCTTTATCATATTAATCTTCTAGATTTGTAACATTAAAGGAAGAATCATTAATTTTGACGTTGATATAGACCTTGGCGTATCAAATGAGACACACGTGACAAATAGAAAATCGTTAATTTTGACGGTAAAATAATAGATAGACTAATTTTAAAACTTGAGTAAAAATTAAGGAATTTATTCTTAAAATTGAAAAACTTAAGGACTAAATTCAAATCAGATGAAAACTTAGAGATTAAATATGATTTTTTTCCATAATAAAAATGAATTTATTGAAACCAGGGAACTTTTAAATAATTTAACATATTTGAAAAATAGCTCACTTGAGCATCTTCAGCAATAGCGTTCATAATAGCTCATAAAAAAGTACAAACTTTTATTTTAGCTACTCATTATTTTATACATACTCCAGCAACATCCTCTATTTCACCCTCTATTTTCTTTAAATATTAATTTTAATCATTTTTTTATTACTTTAAGGTGCTGGAAGAGAATGAGAGAAAAAAATAATTAAAAAAATCGATATAAGGTGCTACAGTAAATATTCAAATATGAAAATTTACTGTAGCAAATTTATGGTAAACCTTCAAAATAGAATGTCTGCTTAAGATGAAAAAGTAAGCTATAAGAGTTAATTATAGTTAGTATGCCCAATTTAAAAACACTGTTGGAGATGCTCTGAGTAGAGTTTCTACTAATTAAACGTGCAAAGTACTCAAAGAGATTTATGTTGCCTTCAAACATTTGAGAACCAACCTCGAATGATCGCAGTTAGCTATCTTTGAACATTTGAAATCCAACTGCAAATGATCAAAATCATCTGTTCTTGAACATTCGAGATTCAACTTAATTCGAACTATCAATGATAGTATAGTTGGAAAAATTAAATTTTTGTTTTATGCCTGCATGGAGTCTTATTAAGGACTTGGGATAAACCCTAGGTCCCATTTCGCCCTATTTTCTCATACCAAAATTAACTTAGAGAGTGAGAGAGGGTTTCTTTGGTAGATTTCCTCTCAAAGCTCGGAGAGACTCATTCCCTTGTGGTAACTAGGCTAAATCCAACTTCTCTATTTGTTTTAAGCATTATTTTCTATTATTTACCTCATGCCTTAACATGCTTAACTTTATTTCTAATTTCATAACATTGAAGATAGTATTTTTACGTAGAGAGATGATAAATCCATGCATAGGAGTTTTAGATTTAAAAATATGGTTTCTTTATTATAAACAACACTTAAATACACGTCACACTAAGTTTTATGCACTCATCTCAATTTGTTATCAAAAGGTTAAAGATTTTGAAATTAAATAGGTTAAAACTTTTATGTCTCTTGTTAATATTAATGGAACCATGTTTATGTTTAACATACTATGGCATATTGTTAGTGTTTGTTAGACCCTCTGAGACAGTTAGGATTGGTGATTGAGTTTGAGATATGGCTTAGGATGATTTTCTTAGCAGGTTGTTAGATTTGACAGTCATCGAACGTTCCACCCCCGAGGCCGAACAATTGACGCTTGTAGAACAAACGATTGACCCTCAAGGAGGAACGATTAATGAAGGCAGTAGCTGATTATTGGTTTGCTTAATGCATGATTGGAGTTTTGCTCGAAAAGATAAGGTTTTAGTGTGCTACATGTCTAATATTAGGGTATATATTACACTGACGCAGAGGTTATGATGTCCGAGTTAAGGATGATCGCTTGAAGTAAGTAAATGCTTACGGAACGGTTAATGCTTAAGGTATGCTTTGATCTTGGATCCAATGATTTTTAGTATGACCGGCGTAGCTATGTTTGATTGGAGATCACTATGGACGAACAACATCAATAGCGTTGGCCACCTGGGGTCATACCAGGTCGGGCTATTATTAATGGATGGTACACGGCAACATCTGGGGCACGGGTGTTGTACTACAGGTCCCTCAAGATAGTGCCAACCTTATTGAGAATGTGTTAAGGGCTCGAATATACCATATGGATAGAAGTTATGACTATGTATATTTACATATAAATTCTTGCTTGCATAATTTATGCATTAAATCATATTGTGAATTGTCCCTTGAATTATGCTTGCCTTATCTCAAAATAAACCAATTTTCATTATTGACATAATAGCATAGCAACATTTACCAATTTTGTAAAATCCTTAACTTTCTCAATTGTCAAGCTTATAGAATACATTTTGATACCCAAGGCTCATCGCATGACAAGTTCCTTGATAATTTATTCACTGAGTCGTGGACTTATTGTAACGCCCAAGAATTTTAATTATAGTTATAAATCACTTTAAATAGACAAGGGTAAAAAGCTAATAAAAAGTAAGTAGGTTGGACAAATGCAAAGAAAATAAGCTTTAGGAAGAATTTCAGTGGTTTTTACTTGAATTGATAGTTTTAGTTTTGACTTTGTCAGACTAAAATGCTCATAACTTTTGACTCAGAACTCCGATTGAGGCAAAATTTATGTCATTGGAAAGCTGACTCAAAAACCTACAACTTTGTATTTTACAAAAAATTTCAATTTCAACTTTTTGGGAGTCAAAACAAGCTGGCAGTGTCGACCGTCTGCAGCAGCGTCCGCAGGTCATCCGGACGGTCCTCTTCCACTGATTAGTCAGTAGCGATCGTCTGCAAGTCATCCACAGCAGGGTCCAGACGGACTATGCACTGTCGTCCGGACAGTCCATTTGAGGGTTCGGATGGTGGCATTATTCACTCACTTATAAATAGGTTGAAACGCGTGTTTTAGCCCATTTTTCGATTTTTCTTCTCTCTTCACACATTTTCTCTCTTTTCTCTCATAGGGTTTATACCCAAACTTTGGGTATTGATCTTGGAGAGCTTCTAAACACATTTCTAACCCCGGAAACTAGATTCTTGGCGTTGGAAACCTACTTCTACCGATCGATTCGAGGTAAAAATTCTTGAAACTCTAGATCCTCAATGCTTGGGCTATAATTTCGAATGTATAACTTAGTATTGATTATTTTCTTAGGGTTTTCGTTGCTTTGTACCTTCTCTACATCAGGTTGAAGTTCCGAAGCTCACCACTCCGGATTCTTCAAGAATTGTGGTAGATGTCCAAAACCCTAGACTTTTTCTATAGTTGGTATTTTAGGGTTTTATAATGTCTAACCCTAGTAATTCACTATGGGTTAGTTATATAGATGATTCTTATGCTATTTAGAACCCTAGAATTCTATGGGATGCTCATGGCCACATTGATACTTGTGTATTCAAGTATCCTAGTT